>APFE031649248.1:667-55532 GCA_000404065.3 Pinus taeda | reverse complement strand
GTTTCTTGAAGTAATCAACATTTAAAAAAAAAAATAAAGCAACTTAAAAATTCGTTAAGTAATCATAATTTAAAAAAAAATGGACATAATAAATTTTAAAGTGTGAAAAATAAGTCCTTTAAAAAAAAATGTATGCTGTATAACACGTTGCATCAACACATTTCAAAATCAGCATAAAAATCACTAACATCTAAAAACAAATATTTATATTTGATACATAAGAATATTTAAATTGTCAAAAATATGCTCCAAAAAATAAGTATTGTATTTTGCATTACCACTTTTCAAAATCGGGTCACGTTTTTACTACCTCTACGAAACGGGTAATCGTATCAGTGATTTAAAGTGCCAAAAACTATGTTCTAAAAAAAATATGTGTGTTTTGCATCGCCCTTTTTCAAAATCGGGTCAATTTTTTGCTATCTCTATGAAATGGGTAACAGTATCAGTTCCCGTTTGAAAGTTTACATTGTTCAAGGGTTCTGAATTTTTTTCTTCATTTATCCTCTTAGGAATGTGCTTTGTGAAGCTCTCGAAATCTGGATTTACTATCTCATCTGTTAATAAATTTTTGAAATGGTTATATGCTTCTTTTTTAAGTGTCCCTTGCCCTTTGATTTCTTGGTTTCCTTCACCTTTTATTGTGTCAATCTGATTTGTGATTCTTCTCATCTTTGCTGTGTTATGGAAGAATGTGTTGTTTTATCCCTAGTCTGTATCCAAAGATTTCTGGATTTGAGCCTCCATTCTTCTTCCTCTTTCCTATTGTTCCGATAGATTTCCCAGTGTAGCTCTTTCTCCTTCAATTGATTCTCTTTTTTTTCTTCCCTTCCTTCTATATTTTCCTGAACTATTTCCATTTCTCTCTACAATTCTTCCTTTCTTTTTTGTGGTTCCCTATGATTATTTTTTGTGGTTTCTTATTTTTTAGTCTATTTTTAACACTTTTTAATTTTGTTTCCCACACATAGCTTGGCGAGCCTGTGATCTTTTGAGTCCAAGCTTCTTCTATTATTTGATTAACTTCTTCTTTGCTATTCCATAAAGGGTTGTATCGAAATGGAAGAGGGCCCAAGTTTTTGATTGTTCCGAAGCTGATAGCCACTGGTTTGTGATCAAAGGCTACTGAGGGAATGATTTTTGAAGAGACATAGATGAATTCTCTTATGATGCTATATTGTATTAAAATTGGGTCCAACCTCTCTTTATATTACTTTTCCCAGTCCGTTTATTGTTCCAAGTATATTTCCCATTATTTGAGGGTATGTCCATGATGTTGTGACATTCTATTATACTTTCAAGGGAGTCTCAAGAAGGGTTTGCATGAAAAATTATGAGCCCCATAAATGGGTAATTATATGGACTCATTTTGCCTCCTAACATAGTTTAATCAACCATTCTCTTAGCTTATTGCATGTTTTTTGATTATATTTATGTTTATGGAGTGAGTTGGGTTGGTTATGATGCCATGGAGTCTAATATATTGTTGAATTTTGAAGACAAAGTCAAAGATTTAATGGAAAGTTGATAGCAATAATTTGAAGTGGACAAAGGAGAGGATTTATAGGAGGGTATCCCCCTTATTTATGACTCCCCACTTCGAATTCTCCTCCATGCAACTCAGAGCACAAATAACCAAATCAATGCACTAGGAGGCAATCGAGCAAGTGGAGGACAATTTATGTTTATCTTGAGTTTTAGGAGTCAAACCTCCCTGATTTTAAGGCAGTTGGGAGCTTCGGTTGTATAAGTAAAAAGGCCTAGGTCCTCATTAGGAAGTTAGTCAAATTTTCGAATTTTTGTTGCAGTTTTGCTTTGCTCAACTTCGAGCTTACTTTTGTTGACAGTTTCATGTAATCCTATTATTATTTTGATAATAAAGATGAGATCCTTTTTGAGCTAGCATTGAGTTACCTCAGAGGGCTGAAGCTATTGGGTTAGGGCCCAATCCAAGCAGCCAAGCTCCTCTTGTTTGTATTTCTATGCTTTGTTTCAGTATATGAATTAGTTCCTGTTAGATGAATTTCTTTCTTGGTTAAGAATATGTTGCTTTTGGTGATTTAGAAGGTTGTTTCCATTTGATTTTTCCATAGTAGGTTGAATAGTGATAGAAAGAAGATATAAAAGGCAATCAACAAAGCATTGGCCTCTTTTCCTCCCTTTGGGACCATGAACTGAGGCCAAGACTCTCTTGCTGCCACAAAAACATAGATTTGCCTTCTCCATAGGATTTCTAGTGTTGTAATTTGTTAGAAGGTTAATGTTTTTCTTTAGATCTCTTTCACCATGCTCATTTTTGTCTTGCAATAAGTTTCCTTCCATGGTTTCTCTCATTATAGCATTTTTCAACATTTCTTTCTATAGCTCATAATCTAGATTAGCTTGATGCAAAATTCTATTTTTTGATGTACTTAGTTTCCTTGCTTGCTTGATCTCCTTGTTTGATTTTTAGGTCCTTTCATAGCAAATCTATTTTCACGGCATGTCAGCCTACTAGCCATCACATTCTCTCCTTGATCTATGCCCTACAGGTTGCCCAAAGTTCACCTCAAATCTGCCTTAGTTTTCTGCATTTTTCCATAGGATTTCTTCCTCTCTCCCGACCATCTTTTCCTCTCCTAGCAATCCTTGGTGACCCCTAGGTGCCTTAACACATCATCCCAACGTTTATCTACCCTTTCCACCCACTCTCACACCTTCAAAACTGCTCTTCGCATCCTCCTGTAGACCTCCTGTAGATCCCCTGTAGCCTCCTATAGATTTTCCTGTAGGCTTCTTTTTGAATTCCGATTACGGGGAAAGCCTCCAGAAGGCCACCGGAGACCTCCTAGGACCCATCCACACCATCGTACATCTTCTCAAGTCCCAAAACTGCTCTCCATCGCCACCTAATCACCGCCACATTCACAAACAAATAAATTACATGCATGACAATTTCACATAAAAATACATAAAAATCCAAAAAGATGTTTCTTCCTCATTTCCTTCTAGAAATAGTTTGAGTAGATGTTGTTTACTTCCTTGAGTAGGTAATGGCATTCATTTCATGGTTTTCATCTTTCTTTTTGCAAAAGTAAGATTATTTGGTTAAGTAGGGTTTGCTAGGTTTACTTTACATTTCAGTCTTCTTTTCCTTTTTGCAAGTAGAGTAGCCTCTATAGAGTAAGATTTCCTTTCTTTCATCACATATAAAGCTTCTTCTAGAATCCATAGAAGTTGGCTTGAGCTCCTAGTGATTTTGCGCCATCTGACCAAGTGACAACTTGGAGTAAGAACTAGTGCTTTTGCATACAGTACCGTCGCCTCCAAGTTTGTTACGAACTATCGGGTTGATAGGAGTAAAGTAGGAAGCCCAGGAGTTGCTGCATTTATTGCTACAATACTGGTGCTCACCACTTTTTGGCACTGCTGCCGGGGAAGCGTCAGAGTATTTTGTGATTATTTCTTTCTTCTATTTTCTATCGCAACATTATGCTAAGTAGTTTATTTTAGCAAAAATAGAGTAGTTGTTTATTTCAGTTTCTGCATTTCCCTGCTTTCATTTTGAATTCTGCAAATTTCATTTAAGAAAAAATAGAATAGTTGTTTCTTTCAGTTTTTGCATTTCCTTGCTTTCCTTTTCAATTCTGCAATTTCCATTTCAATAATTTCCTTGCTTTCATTCTCAATTCTGCAATTTCCATTTCAGTAAAAGTAGATTAGTCATTTCCTTGCTTTCAGTTCTGCATTTCATTTGCTTTCCTTTACAGTTCTGCAATTTCATTTTAGCAAGTTCATTTCAGTTAGTTGCAATTTGTTTTTTCAATCAATTTCAGTTTTGCAGGTACAAGCAATGAAGAAAAACAAAAACCAACCAAAAATATTTCCTTTCATGCCTTGTAGGAACATAGATAATTCAGGAAAATTCTTGCCCAACACCTCCCCTACATCACATAGACAACCTTCTCTCTTCTTCGGTGGCAGTGATCAAGAAGAGCCTTTAGGTAAACAAAAAGAGATATTTGAAGAACCTATAGGGGAAGAAGAAGAAGAAAACATCCCTCCCGAGACAATGGATGAAAACAGAAATGCTAGGGCAAATGGAGAAAGAATAGAGGGTACCTTTCCCATTCGGGAGACCAATGGGGACACAAAATGAAGAATATAAGTCCCTCAACCCTACCTCACTTCCATGGTTTGACCATAAAAGATCTTGACACCTCTTGTTTGAGTTTGCTGTCATTTGACGAACCTATGACTATGCAGAAGATGAACAAAAGTTGAAACTATTTCCTTCTACTCTCAAGGATGCAGCATTGCGCTAGTTCATGGGGTTACCTGGCAATAGCATCACAACTTGGGCTCAGATGTAGCAGGCCTTTAATAACAAATATCGAGACTACTGTAGGTCAAAATATACAAAGGAAGAAATCTTTCGAATGACCATGGGAAGTGATGAATCCTTGGAAGATTATGAAGAGAGGTTCCAGCACAGTTACAAAAGGGCTAGGTGCACACTTCACCCTAAATCTCTGAAGTTGGTCTTGCTCATGGGAATTCCAGAAGACCTTCTAGACACCTTCCATTTACTGTCCGGGGGAGACATCTACCAACTACCTTATGAGGACATAAATACTGTTTTTAGAAACCATTCTAGAGCAGCCAGAAAAAGAGGTAGGGGGAGTCAACCCATAGCCAGTACCTCCTCATCCAATTCATCCATCAAAGGTGAACTTGGAAACATGTTGGAAGACTTCAAGAGTGAGATGCTGCAGACTCTTGCCATGCAAATGGATACCTTGCATATCAAAAGGAAATAAGAGGAAGAAGAGAAGGCTTTGGCCATTTTTTTTCTTAGGTGCACTAGGAGGCATCCCAGGAATGAATTTCTATTGAACTCTATAGAGGCTTGTTCAATCTATGAAGAAGATCATTCTACAGATAAGTGCCCTTCCTTGCCCAGACTTAAAGCTGTATACTAGGGCGCTGAAGGAGCCACTGAACCACTCTATTTCATGAACCAAAGGAGACCACCTGGACCTAGACCATACCAACAGGCGATGCAAGGGACATCTCAGGCATACTACAACCTCAACCAAGTCACTTCCATACCTTCTTGGGGCCCTCCTGCTCATCCTTCCTGGTCCACGCCTCCTCCTTGGTCCTATCCATCTTAATATCATGCCCAACCAACCACTCATTCATTTCAATCCTATGCTTATCCACAACCTCAGTGGAATGCATCTCATCAGGGGTGGAGGCCCCAGTACAAATCTCCTCATGCTCTTTTGCCTCCACCACCTGCTCAACCACAACCATTACCTCCTGCTCCACCAAGGCGACCCCAAATGCCTGCCCAGCCGAACTCGAACCCGAACAACAGACAGGCTCAACAAGTATATAGTGGGGAACCATCATGCCCAACTTATGCTGTGGAGATTCAGGAGATTAACCTGCGATTTGGGAAGGTTCTCCCAGATAGCCAGCCTCCCCCTAGGGAGGTTGAGGAAGATAAAGAGGAAAGTGAACCTAAAGCAATTCCACCCATTCCTGAGAGACTATCTGGGACAACTCAGCCACCCCAAAAGAAACTAAACTTTTGGGAGAATTGAAATAGTTATGTGTGAAGATACCACTCCTCCAAGCCATAAAAGATGTGCCTATATACATTCGGTTGATTACAGAGAAGTGCTTTAGGCATCCATGCAAGCGCAAGAGAGATGCCCCAACCATCAATGTCATAGGACAACTGTTCGACTTGATGATGGGGTAGGTAATCTGTCTGACATATCTGGACCTTGGAAGCCCAGTAGTTGATGTCCACATCGATGGCACCATGATCCCACATACCTTGATTGATCTAGGAGCTTCCATTAATGTGATGACAAAGGATACCATACTCAAGCTTAACCTCCAGGGCTCCTTGAGGAAGACCACAATAGTACTGTAGCTAGCAGACCCCTCTAGCATGACCCCTGAAGGGATTGTGGAAGATGTGATGGTCTTAATTGATTCCTGGGAGTACCTTGCTAATTTCTTAGTTCTCTAGTCGAAGGCAAAGCTCACTGGGTATCCTCTCATTTTGGGAAGACCCTGGTTAGCTACTGTCGATGCCTATATCAGCTGTTGGGCTAGGAAAATGACCATCAAGAACGGGCATATGTAAGCAGTTAATCCTATAACCTCCTGCCCAACCCTTCCTAGAGCATGATCTACCTCTTTGGTTGGAGGAGGAGGATGAGGATGAAGTCTATCCTGCACCTCTTTGTGCATTAAAAACTACCATGGGGGGAAAATTGCAAGACGAGGATTATATGATTGAGAATTTGATTCAGAATCCACCCCTTAGTGTCTTACCATTAGAGGACATAGTGAAAGAAACCCAAGACAACCCTTAACTGATCTCTGTGTGGCCAACCTGACCTTTCTCTATGAATATAGAGTTCAGCGCAAGAAGAACCTTGAAAATCAATCCATCCCTATCCCCTTCCCAGGAGAAGGAGCTGTGCAGCTTATTGGCAAAACATTTAGATGCCTTCGCCTGGAGTTATAAGGAGATGAAGGGAGTGCACCCTTCAGTATGTACTCATCATATATACATTAAGGAAGATTGCAAACCAGTCAGGCAACCTCAAAGGAGGATGAATCCAGCATTTAAAGGCATTGTTAAGGAAGAGCTACAAAAATCACTTGATTTAGGATTCATCTACCCCATCTCTGATAGTGAATGGGTCTCTCCTTTGGTGCTAGTGCCAAAGAAAAATGGTAAGTGTAGAATCTGTGTTGATTATATGGAATTGAACAAAGCCACTAAAAAGGACCATTTTCCTTTGCCTTTCATCGATCAAGTGTTAGATGGTCTGGCGGGGAAAAAGTTTTTCTCCTTCTTAGATGGGTTTAGCGGGTATAATCAAATTCAAATCAGTTCGAAAGACCAAGATAAGACCACTTTCACTTGTCCTTGGGGTACCTTTGCATATTGAGTCCTTCCTTTTGGTTTGTGTAACGCTCCATCCACTTTCCAAAGAGTAGTGTTGAGTATATTTTCTAAACTGGTTCATGATGCAGTGGAAATATATATGGATGACTTTACTCCTTATGGTTCTAACTTTCAGGAAGCTTTATCTAACCTAGGAAAAGTTTTGGACAAGTGTATTGAAAAGAACCTGTCCCTCAGTCCAAAAAAATGTGAATTTTTGATGACTAAAGGGACCATGCTAGGTCATGCAATATCTCAACAAGGATTGCAGGTGGACCCCAACAAAGTTGCCATCATCTAAAGGGTCCCATCTCCTCAAAAGGTGAAAGATGTTAGAAGTTTCCTAGGCTTAGCTAGATATTACACAGTATTCATTAAAGATTTCAGTAAGCTAGCCTCTCCGTTGTTTGGTCTTTTAGGAAAAGACGTCGAGTTCATATGGTCTGAAAACTGTCAAGAAGCCCTAGATACCTTGAAAAGCAAACTTGTGACTGCCCCAATTTTGAGAGGCCCAAACTGGGCCCTACCTTTCCACATTCACAGATGTCTCAAACAAAGCAATAGGAGTAGCCTTAGGACAAATTGATGAAAAGTTACCTTATGCCATATACTTTATAAGCAAAAAATTGTTAAAGGCAGAGTTAAACTACACAGTAACCGAGAAGGAACTCCTACCTATAGTGCATTCCTTAAACAAATTCAGACATTATATCACAGGTTACCAGACATTTGTGCACACTTATCATGCTGCAATTAGATATTTAATGAACAAACTGGATTTAAATGCTCGCATTATTAGGTGGTTTCTTTTATTGCAACAGTTTGATTTGACCATTGTCGATAAGCCTGGTAAAGAAAATATTATTGCTGACTTTTTGTCTAGAGTAAATTTTCCTGCAGGTGAAGAAGGAATGGTGGATGATCAAATGCTAGATGAACACCTGTTTGCTATCTCAATACTCTCTCCATGGTTTGCTGATATAGCAAACTACTCAGTTTCAGCACAGTTTCCACCACACTTATCCTTAAAGGAGAAGAGCAAGATCATGAGGAAAAATGCCTCTTTCACCTGGATTGGTAGAAATCTCTTCAAAGTTGGCCCAGATCAGATCTTAAGAAGATGTGTCAGGGAGGAGGAAGTTTTTGAAATTCTCTTGACCTGTCATGATGGGCCTTGTGGAGGCCATTTTGTAGCAAAGAGGACTGCCTTCAAAATATTGTAAGCAGGGTACTATTGGCCCACTCTTCATCAATATGTGAGGGGATACATTAGCCAATGTGATTGGTGTTAAAGGATGGGGAAACCTACTCCAAAGGATGAGATGCCCATGCAACCTCAAGTGACCTTTGAGCCATTTGAGAAGTGGGGCATGGACTTTGTGGGTCCTATCAACCCTCCTTCAAAATAGAAGAAATACATCATTATGTGCACCAATTACCTAGCAAAGTGGGTAGAAACAAAAGCAATCAAAGCAACAACAGAGGAAAAAGTAGCTGAGTTTTTAAGAGAAAACATATTCTACAAGTTCGGGTATCCAAGAGAATTGGTCACAGATCAAGGCAGTCAGTTCACTTCCAATTTGATTGAAGACCTACTCACACATCATAAAATCAAGCACAGGACTTCCACCCCTTACCATCCACAAGAAAATGGGTAGGTGGAAGTCACTAACAAAGCTTTGGAAGGAATTCCGACTAAGGTAGTGAGCAACAACAAAAAAGATTGGGCGGATAGATTAGTTGAGGCCACCTAGGCCTACAACAAAACATGGAAGACCACCACAAGGTTCACACCCTATGAACTGGTCTATGGGAAGAAGGCTTTGCTGTCAATAAAATTTGAATTCAATACACTAAGGATGGTAGCTCAGCGGGACCTAGACATCAACCATGCACAGAAGGAAAGACTACTCTAGCTCAATGGATTAGATGAACAAAGATTTCAGGCCCTTCTCCACACAGAGGTAGTTTAGCTTCAGAGGAAAATATGGCATGAAAAAAATATCAAGGAGAAGCAATTCCAAGAGGGAGATTGGGCACTACTCTATGATTCAAGGTATAAAGACTTCAAAGGTAAGCTAAGGACAAGATGGCTGGGACCCTACATTGTGGAAAAATGCAATGACAATGGTTCAATTCTGATCAGAACCATTGATGAGGAAGCCATCCCCATGCTTGTCAATGGCCATAGGTTGAACATTTACAAGAAGACCCCCTCCAAGTGAGAGTTAATTGAAGATCTGAATAAAACAGTGATGGTAGTGGGGCATGTCTTAGCCTCCACACACTGAAGAAATAGAGAAAAAAGGAAAAAATAATAAGGACTCAAGTGAAAACCTGCATGAGGCGCTTGAGTCCCATCATTGGGTTGAAAACCTCTTTTGAGGTAGCCCAGTGATGCAAAAAAAAAGAGAAGAGAGAAAAAAGAGAATAAGATCCCTAGGTGAAAACCTCCCTTGGAGGCACCTAGGGCAAGCAATCAAGGTGAAAACCTCCTTGAGGCGCCCTAGTTGTCTTTCGAAAAAAAAAGCAGAGAAAAGAAGAAAAAGAAAATTGAATTTTAATGTGAATTGCATGTTTCAAGAGGACCACAAGAAGCAAGAGAAGATGCCACAAAGCCTATTTCATCTCCTCTACATTCTTCTCCATCATTTTTGACCTTTCTTCCACCCCACTGTGTTCTTTTTTTTTGGAAACTGTGTGTTCTACAGGAGGCCCTGTGTTTTCTAGAGGAGGCTCCTGTAGAAATCACAAAGAGCCAGAAATGGTTCCAGTAAACAGCTTGGGGGGCTGGGAAGTTTCATGAAGAATATGTAGACCCTCCTACAACTATCCACCTTTCTTGTCATCCATCCCACACCTGCACCACCTCATCATCATCATTTTTCTCCTTCCTGTCGAAAAAACACAGAAATCAGTTTTTAGAAAAAAAAAAAAAAAAAGGGAGCAACACCTCAAATCTCACCTGTATCTTACCAAGTACCTAGCAGCTGATCCCATTAAAATCAAGCCACAACAACAAAAGAAGTGCAACCATGGGATTGAAGGAGACATCTGAAGCTATATCTAGCTAGAGGATACCTACACAAAACAACCAGCCACACATCAGAAAGAAGAAAGCATCCAACAAAGGAAATACATGCATGCAACAAAGGAAATACAAGCATGCAGCAACAGAAGGAGCCAAAATGCCTAATGGCACATACATTTGGCTCACAGGTAAGTGACTAACCCGCTCCTCTCTTGCATTGGTGTAATTGAAAAATATGCATAAGGGAATGAGATGGTTAGGATTGAACGAGAAAAAGGTGGCCAGTTAACTGGCCACCCTCATTCAGTTGATTGTGCTCATTCGGAGTTGCCACCACACGTGCATGTAGTCAAACTCAGAGAAAAATCCCAAGGACAGGTAGTGGATGGTTTGCAAACTCAGATGTAATGATGGGAGGTGATTGCAGGAAGAAAGCATGATGACAAGGTGAGTGGGGACCAATGGTCCAAATATGGCAACGTACATCTTTCGCCAGCTCACCCCCTCACCGGAAATATCTAACAGAAGAAATAAGTAGTCCTCCTCGAAACTCCTTCACCACCTTTTCCTTCATTTCATCCTTGTCCACTTAGCTACAACAAGCTCTTTGTCACCACCACAGCCTCAAGACCATCGTTCTCCATCACTTTCATCCATCCTCCTGCTATCAGTGTTCTACAGGAGCACCTATAGGCAGCTCTACAGGAGGGGCTATAAGCTGTTTTTAAGGAGAAAACACGGGGTTTTTGCTCGATTTCTGGCTTGAGGAGGTAGGTTCTATGCATACCCACCATGATTACCAATATGTGCAAGGAATGATATAATTTTAAGGAGGAATTGAGTCCATAGAAGAATGGGAATTACATAAAAATTTTCTGCCTATTTTCTACCAAAAAAAAAAAAAACATAGTTTTTCTCTGTTTTCTTGTTTTCTACAAAATTCTTGTCTCCATCATTTGGTGTTGAAAAGGGGGTATAAGCACAATTATAGGGGGATTCATGAGGAAGGAGCCCAAAAATTCAACTAGGCTCCATGAACACCCCCAAGTAGTAGCCATATTCACCAAAGCAAATTGGATGCCATTTTTTGAGAAATTCCGAGGGTTTGATGAAGAAGTGGTTCAGGAGTTTGCCCTTTCTTTAGTCCCTCACTCAAGGACCCATGACACTATTACTTTTAGAGGTATCTCCATGGAAATCACCCTAGAATTTATCAGTAGGGTTACCACCCTTCCTCTTGGATTACCTTGGAGCAAAGATGAAAAGCCAATTGGATAGTTTGCCAAGAAAAACTTCTTCCAAAACAATGAACATCATGTAGAAGACAAAAATGGCATTAGAAGGACAAGCATACCATACCCTTGGGATGAGGTCAGTTACCAAATCATCAAATATATTTCCTATGAAGGGAGGTATAGCATAGTCTATGGCTACCATTTTAGACTCCTCCATGAGCTGAGATATGGCATGGACACTCCAACACCCCAGAAACTCAGCATCCCCTATTTTCTCCTGCAGTCCCTCATAGACTCCATCAATAAGTTGAAGGAAGGAGGTCCAGATCAGCTAGCTCACCATGGGTTAATTAAAATGTTAGTGGAAGAAGCCCTCCATACCTTCACAATCCCCATATCCTGGGAAATTTTCTGAAACATGACCGCGGAAGATGACATCAAGGCCCTCACATATTACCTCAGTCCCTCTGATAGTGAGGAGGAAGAGCAGCAAGGGGGAGAAAGGGAAGAAACTGAGGAACAAGAAGGGAAGAAGGAAGAAACCAAAACAAAGGTTGAAGAAACCAAAATAGAATAGGAGGAAACAAAACCAACAGAGACAGAGAAAAAGATAGAAGGAGGAGAAAAAGGGGCAGAAAAGATAGAGGTGTCTCATGAGACCCTAGAAAGAGAGGCAGCAGCTGCTCTCACTACCCTCAACACCCCAATTAAACCAAAAAAAGAGAGGAAGAGGCAGACCTCAATGTATTTCAGGGCCAGGAAGAGTACAAGGATCAAACAAGGGAAACCTCAACCTTCTTCTAAAGTGCCCATTGTTATTGAAGATTCACCCTTTGCCCAAGGGAAGGAATCCCCTTCCAAGGCACCTATCACTTATGAATGGGGGGCTCCTAGATCTCCCACATGGAAGGAAAAAGTAGAACTACAAGACTCAAAAACAATTCTACAGGAGGCACAGACTGTTCTACAGGAAACCGAAAAACTTGAAAAAAGACTAGGACAGTCACAGGGGAACGAGGAAGAAATAAAGGCTCATGAACCTGACCCCCAACCTAGTTTGGGCTCTTATTACAATCTTCTTGAGGGGGGAAGAATCATTCCACAGAAATTTTCAATCCCACTTTTCTTTGAGTTGGAGAAAGAAAGAATAAGAAGCCATAGGTGGATGCAAATCACCAAATCCAAGGGAGTTGAGGATGTTGGCCATATGGTGAATCAACTTAGAGAAATGGGCAGAGAACTAAGTGCTGTCAGGCATAGAGAAGCAATCACAAGAACTCACCTTCAAACAGAAATGAATTGCTAAAAAGTCAGATGCAAGAAAAAGAGACACAATTGGCATGCATAGCCAGCTAGTCCATGAAGGCACTACAATGCAGAACACCTGTAAAATCATATGGATTATACCTCAAGGACCAATGGCTGCAGTTTCAGATAAAGGCTTTGGCATAGAGGGGTACAATGCCTTTCCAAGATTACAGACAATTTATGGATCTATGTGACCAAAGTTCATCAAAATACAAGGCAAAAATAACAAAGTTCTATTTGCATAACATGGCCCTCACTGACATGAATGTGTGGGACCCCAATGCTAGGCTAGGGGACCTACAACTAATGGCCATGGCATCATGGATGAATCATGAGGAGTTAAGGGTAGCAGAAATAAGAAAGTTGATGATAAAGGAGCAGTATGAGCCCTTAATGATCAGAGCTGAGCCATCAGATCCCATGGCTCTCATTAGCGCACACTGGCTGCTTGCAAATAATCTTCAAATCTCCCCTAGATATATAAGTGACCAAGCACAAGCCATTCCACATTTTGAGGACATGGAAATATTACTTGGGGATGATTGTATTCATGCTTGTATGAGGAGGTGTAACACCCTACCACACAGTTTGTGGATCAGGGAGTATCACTCCCCAACAAGGATGACAAAAGCATTAAGGAGAGTGCCACTATACAAGCGCTCTATGTAGAATTTGAAGGTCAATTGGATTGCCCTCAATTTGAGTCCCCCACTACTGTTAGGCATGCTAGAAGGTAGAAAAGAGGAAGAAGAGCAACAATAGTGGGAAGAGGTAGACAGAAAGGCATGATTCCATGACAAAGAAGAGGAGCTCACATCAAAAGCATGGGATGTCAGGGAGGCCACCAGGGCCATCAAACATGAGGAGATGGACTAATTTTCTCAGAGGATGAGCAACACCTTCAGTAGGGGGTGATGATGAGCCCCATAAATGGGTAATTATATGGGCTCATTTTGCCTCCTAACATAGTTTAATCAACCATTCTCTTAGCTTATTATATGTTTTTTGATTATATTTATGCTTATGGAGTGAGTTGGGTTGGGTATGATGCCATGGAGTCTAATATGTGTTTAATGCAATTTTTTTTTGAATTTTGAAAACAAAGTCAAAGATTTAATGGAAAATTGGCAACACTAATTCGAAGTGGACAAAGTAGAGGATTTATAGGAGGGTATCCCCCTCATTTATGACTCCCCACTTCGAATTCTACTCCATGTAGCTCGGAGCACAAATAGCCAAATCAATGCGCTAGGAGGCAGCCAAGCAAGTGGAGGATAACTTATGTTTACCTTGAGTTTTGGGAGCCAAGCCTCCCTGATTTTAAGGAAGCTGTTGGGAGCTTCAGTTGTATAAGTAGAAAGGCCTAGGGCCTCATTAGGAAGTTAGTCAAATTTTCAAATTTTTGTTGCAACTTTCCTCTGCTCAAGTTCGAGCTTACTTTTGTTAACAGTTTCATGTAATCCTATTATTATTTTGATAATAAAGGTGAGATCCTTTTTGAGCTAGCATTGAGTTACCTTAGAGGGTTGAAGCTCTTGGGTTAGGGCTCGATCCAAGTAGCCAAGCTCCTCTTGTTTGTATTTCTATACTTTGTTTTAGTTTATGAATTAGTTGTTGTTAGATGAATTTCTTTGTTGGTTAAGAATAGGTTGCTTTTGGTGATTTAGAAGGTTGTTTCCATTTGAGTTTTCCATAGCAGGTTGAATAGTGATAGAAAGAAGATATAAAAGGCAATCAACAGAGCCTTGGCCTCCTTTCCTCCCTTTGGGACCATGAACTGAGGCCAAGACCCTCTTGTTGCCACAAAAAACACAGATTTGTCTTCTCCATAGGATTTATAGTGTTGTAGTTTATTAGAAGGTTAATGCTTTGCTTTAGATCTCTTTCACCATGCTCATTTTTGTCTTGCAATAAGTTTCCTTCCATGCTTTCTCTCATTATAGAATTTTTCAGCGTTTCTTTCCATAACTCATAATCTAGATTAACTTGATGCAAAATTCTGTTTTTTGATGTACTTAGTTTCCTTGCTTGGTTGATCTCCTTGTTTGATTTTCAGGTCCTTTTGCAGAAAATCCCTTTTCATAGCAAGTCAGCCTACCAGCCATCACATTCTCTCCCTGATCTATGCCCTATAGGTTGCCCAAAGTTCACCTGAAATCTGCCTTTGTTTTCTGTGTTTTTCCATAAGATTTCTTCCTCTCTCCCGACCATCTTTTCCGCTCCTAGCAATCCTTGGTGACCCCTAGGTGCCTTAACACATCATCCTAGCCTTCAGCTATCCTTTCCACCCACTCTTACACCTTCAAAACCTTCAAAACTGCTCTCAACATCCTCTTGTAGACCTCCTGTAGATCCCCTGTAGCCTCCTGTAGATTTTCCTGTAGGCTTCTTTTTGAAGTCCGATTGTGGGAAAAGTCTCCAAAAGGCCACCTGAGACCTCTTAGGATCCATCCACACCATCCTACATGTTCTCAAGTCCCAAAACCACCCTCCATCGCCACCTAATTGCTGCCACATTCACAAACAAATAAATTACATGCATAACAATTTCACGTAAAAATACATAAAAATCCAAAAAGATGTTTTTTCCTTATTTCCTTCTAGAAATAGTTTGAGTAGATTTTGTTTACTTCCTTGAGTAGGTAATGGCATTCATTTCATGGTTTTCATCTTCCTTTTTGCAAAAGTAGGATTAGTTGGTTAAGTAGGGTTTGCTAGGTTTTCTTTACATTTCAATATTCTTTTCCTTTTTGCAAGTAGAGTAGTCTCTGTAGAGTAAGCTTTCCTTTCTTTCATCACATATAGAGCTTCTTTTGGAATCCATAGAAGTTGGCTTGAGCTCCTAGTGATCTTGTGCCAGCTAAACAAATGACATCCTGCAGTAAGAACTAGTACTTGTGCATACAACACCATCGCTTCCAAGTTTGTTACGAACTACCGGGTTGATAAGAGTAAAATAGGAAGCCCAAGAGTTGCAACATTATTGCTGCAATATTGTTGCTCACCAAAAAATACCTCCTGATTTCTCCTTAGCAGTCATAACCATGTTTAAGTCACATCGAACTACGAGGCTTTTGTTTGGATCCTGTAGTAGGTTTTCTTTGAGGGATCTCCAACATGACTCTTTATCTCTATAGTGATTTGGGGCATACACATTGTAAAGGAAAATTTGTAGATCAGATAATTTATTTCTTAGTTCTATTTTGATCCAATGTTGATCTATTTGTTGGTTTTGCAGTTCCCATTTATCCTTTCTCCACATTGTACATATTCCTCCTAATGCCCCAGTTGCCTAGAGAACTGAGCCATCATAATTCCTTAGTTTTTGAATCATTTTTCACATTTCCTATTCATTTATTTTGGTCTCCTCGATCATGAATATATTAGGTTTTCCATTTTTATGAGGTCTTTTGCTGCATTGAATTTTGTAGGGTGTCACAGGCCTCTACAATTTCAGGAGACCAAATTCATTACTTACTTTGGAGTGATGTAGAGGGACCTTTCCCTCGGTTAGGCTGCTAAATTTTCTCACCGTTTCCTGTGCTCTTTTCAGTGAAATATTCCATTGGTTGTTATGTTCCCAATGCCATTTCCTTTGCTACTTCTTCATCCCTTAGTTCCTTATTGGTCTTTCTTCCTTGTCTTTTGTGGAGGTCTGAAGAGAGGAGAGATTCTCTAGATTGGTTCCTTGTGAGGATTATTTCAAAGGAAGGAGGAGGGGGGTTGAGAGGGAGGTTGGTGGAAGAGGAGATGGAAAAGAGAGGAAGGGAGGAGGTGCCAAGGGGGGAGGAGGCGGGAGGGGGGGGGGGGAATGAAAGAAGGATTAGCAACAAGAGGATCTTGAGAAGCAAGAGGAGGGTCAAGGGAAGAGTCGAGAAGTCCAAAAGGGATTGGATTCAAGGAGGGGATTAGATGAGAGGGGTTGAAATATTGATGAATGAGTTGGGGGAGAACTTGAGGGAGAGGAGCTAACAAGGAGAGGGCTAGTGAAGAAGATGTTTTATTCACAATATTCTTTTTTTAATTGATTCCCATTTTGTTTCTTGAGATTCTACCATTTCAGGTTCTTCTTTTTTTGGACACCTATTAGCAAAATGACCATTCTTGTAACATACCTTGCACTTGAAGGGGATCTTTTCGTAGTCTAGTTGTTAAATGTGTGTCCAACTATCCACCTTGATCTTTACTGCTTCAGGGAGTGCTTTTCCTAGTTCAAATTCGGTGTAGATCCTTCCGCAAGCATGCATATTATCCTTTGGTTCGATTCTTTCTATGTATCTTCCCATTTCATTTCCTATTGCTTTTACCAACTCATCTCCCTAGCAATGAAGGGGGAGGTGAGGAAGACAAACCAAGTCTGGAACAATGCTTGGGACATCCAGCTTAGGGTCAATGTCTGGTGTCCACCTATTTAGATATAGATCCCTTGTATCCATGAAATAAGGCCCATTCTTGAATATCAGATCTCTGTCCTCATTAGTTTCAAAATGGAAGGTAAAAAATCCTCTACCACATAAATAAATGGAGATTTTTCCATGGGTTGAGTGAGGTCAGTTCCTTTCAACCCATTTTTTCATAGTTTTTGGTGAGGGCCAGAGGCTAATAAATTGACCCACCAAGCCTCTTTCTGATAATGAGAGAGTAGCTCGATGGGGCAAGGAAGGAGGTAGAATGATTTCAAGGATATCTTCAAGTTTTTTTTTTACGAATTTGGAGACTGTAGGTCTAGTTCAAGGAGGTCCTAATGAATATATGAGACCAACGAAGGCTGAAGAAGACTCTTTTGGAGGGTGTTGAGCTGAAATTTGTGGTTCAGGAGGAGGAACCCCTCCCTGAGTAGACTCTGGAGGGGCCATGGCAGTGGTGGGAGGCCAAGGCTGCGAGGAGATGAGCAGGTTGGCTCAAGCAACATAGCGTGAAATATGTAGATCCTAGCTCATATGCTACTTAACCAATCCGGCTAATTATTTTGTAAGTCCCATAAAATCTTGGTTTTAATTTCTCTATACCACTTTTCTTGAGTAAATATTTTTTATATTATTGAAATCTTAGGAAAACTAAGTGTCCTACCTCAAAGTTTCACTCTACTTTGTGCCTGTTTGTATACTTCTTCTACTGGTTCTGGGGGGTTTGCAGATTCACCTTAGGAGCCTTAAGTATGTCTCGACTATCTTGTATCTAGTCTTTGGATTTCCGATCCCTACTATCCCCAAATTCCAAATCGAAAAATGATGGAGCATCATACCCATACATTTCCGTGAATGGGGTCATCTCAATGAATATATGATAAGTGGTGTTGTAGTAATGCTCCGTGAGATGAAATCATTTGACCTATTCTTTATATTGTCTTGACACATAGTTATGTAGATACCCATCAATCCATCTATTCATAATTTTTGTATGGCCATCTGTTTGAGGATGGTAGTTGGTATTAGAGGTCAATTATATGCCCACTAATTTGATCAACTATTGCCAAAATGCACTGATAAACCTACCATCTGGATCACTAAATATATTTAAGAGACATCCCATGGAGTATAAACACCTCCTTGAAGAAAATTCCACCACTTGTGCTGCCTTATAATTTGCTAAAATTGTAAACAATTTTGCGAACTTTATCAACTAGTCAATTATCACATAGATGCAATCCTTGTCTTCTACCTTGGGTAGGTTTGTGATGAAGTCCATCAATATGATCTCCTATTGATGATTTGGAATTGGCAAGGGTTGTAGCAATCTTGTAGGAGTATGCTAGGGTTTTCTCTGTTGAAAATTCATGCTCTCCGTTGCATGCCTAAACACATCATCCATGAGGCCTTTCCAAGAAAACCTCTCTCTAATTTTCCTGTAAGTTTCGAAGAACCCTTGGTGCCCTGCTAGTGGTGTGTCATGTGCGGCCTTCAAGATCTTCTCCTTGAGTTTGGATTTAGGGACCAAATATAACTTGTCTTTATAGAAAATGACCTCATCTACTATTTTGTACCTTTCATCTTGGATGAGACTATCCATTAACTCACAAGAAAACTTGTTTTATGGATATTCTACTAAGAGGTGGGCTTTCCAATCTCTTGTGATCTCCATGAGTGAACACACGCCCGATTCCTTGGAAAGTGCATAAGCCACAATGTTATTCTTTCCCTTCACATATTGAATATCAAAATCACAGGCCTGAATCTTAATTACTAATCTCTGCTATCTTTTATTCAAGTCCTTTTTCTCTAGGAAGTGCTGTAAGTTGTTTTGAACAAAAGCCTTCCCTCGACCAAGTACTTGTTACAGGAAAATTTGGGCACATCAACCCTGACTTCCAGAGCTGTATTATTAGGGTCCATCAACCCCTAATTCAGTTGTTTTCATTCCCTAATGAGGTCAACCTGTAGAATTTTGTAGAATTTTCCTACAAATTAGCTAGCTTTGATACCATGTAGAACTTTTTCTATAAATCAACTAGCTCTGATACCATGTAGAAATTTCCCACCTGTAGATCAACCTGGTAATGCAATGTACTAAAGCAAAACACTTGATCTACTTCTACAAACAATTTAGCGGAAGCTTAATCAACCATGTGCAACATCAACAAGAACACATCTAACTGATAAGAAGGAATCAATCACACATAACACAGAAGAATTTACCCGGGGAAAGCACCTGCCTAAAACCCCATCTCTGTATTATCATACAAGTGTAAATATAGTCCGGATTACACAAAACCTTAGCTCGGAAGCTATCGAGCTCTCAATACAATCCCTCTGCTACTCATAGACAGTCAAAGGCTTCTCACAAACCTTCTCCTCGACCCTCCAAGCCTCCTATTTCCTTGTGCAGTTTCCTTGAGGTCCAATGCTGCCACCTGTGTGAATTGGCCTCTTCACACACTCACTAACCTCTGATCTAATTGCATAAACTTGAAGGATATAAATCCTCATCATGGATGAGCTTGCTTTATAGGAAAAATATTCATCCAAATGATAGTACATTGTCCCTTCTCTGATCTCAACTGGGTCTCTGTCTGAACTGACATGCATCAATTATCCATGAGTGAATACTTAGTTATCTGAAAATAATAGCTGTCACATGCATGCAAGCATCAACAAACTATATCTCATTAATTTAACAACTTGTTAAATTAATCTAGCTGAAATTGACTAAGTTAAACTAAGTCAACTGATCCTCTCGATATAGAACTCATCCTTAATTCCTCAATCAGTGGAACAAATCAAGGACACATTCCCCAATTAGTGGAGAAATTATTGCATGTTCTCACAAAGACTTCAAGTTTAATTTTCCATAACTAATTAACTCATGGAGAATTAATTAATTAATATTTAAACTACTGGTAAGACCAAATTCGAATGTTACTTCCTATTTTAGACCAGGGACTGTCTAAAAATAGGAATCCAACTTGAACTGCTAAAAATAGAACTTCTATTTTTAGTACTTCCATTTTTCATTCCCTGCTGCCCAATCCAGCACTGATGCCCAAACTTCTATTTTTAGCACTTCTATTTTTGGAAATTTCTTATTGCCAATTTTCAACACAACCTACATCATGCTTGCTTCCCAAGAGTTTCCATGTCACCATTCATCCAAAAAATTGTCCCTAAAGAGATCAATGCAGGGAGCCTTTTGTCAGGCTGAAATGCATTGTAGCCAACTACACTAACTGGGTGCAATGCATTGCACTTAGCCTTTGTTTCACCTGCGACGAGCGAGATTCATCAAGTTTTTAAAAATGAATCCATTGGATTCCTCATCCAATGGATTCTTCTGGAAGTTTTCAGATGGATTGAGCTTGCTTTTGGATGAGGAAGGAGATGAATGAACCTTAATCCATTATCCCTTCCTCCATGGAAACACTTCCCAATTTTGGAAAAGCACTCATGAGAGCCATTAATGGCTTAACCCCCTCCATTTAGCAATAAATAGACCAAGCATTCAAAGGCTTGGAGAGGTTGGAATTTCTTGAGCTAAGGAAATGTTGTTTAAGTGAGATTTGCAAGAGTATTGTGGTGTGTCAAATTGTTACTTCATGAGGAGAGAAGGGTTTGAAGCTGGAAGGATGACACTGAATTGAGCATGCATCTACATGGGTTGTAATATTTCCTTCTATTAATAAAGAATTCTTAGCTTTTTCCATTCATGTGTTTATATGATGTATATCATATTCTTGATTCAATGATATGTTTAGTTAACAGATCATCGTTATTGTATGCTTTGATGGGTTTTTGTCTCGGCTTGTGTGTAGGTACTTTCCAAGCGAGTTAAGTATGGAAAGGAGTGGCGAAATTGGTCACAGGAAAAATGGATCGAGTGAAAGTTATAGGTTGGTACCTTTTTTCTTCTTTCTCTTATCTGTTAACTATAGGAAAAGTGATGAATTACTTTGTCTGTTGTTTCTAGACTAGCTACTAGATCTAGAGGGTTAGGCGTTTGAAGAACACTAAATTTGCCCATAACAGTATTGTTTGAACAATTTTATCAAAGAATTCATAATGGAAATCATCTCTTTGTCGTATATAGAATAGAGTTTCTTCAGGCCTAGAGTTCTTGACTTTCAAAGGATATCAAGTGTTTATTATACATCAACAAAGCTCCTATCCCCTGACTCGAAGCATCACACTCCAATACAAAGGCCTGGTTGAAGTCAGGAAGTGAAAATACTAGGCATGAGCTCGTCACCTCTTTGGGCTTGTTAAATTCCCTTTTAGATTCCCCTGACAACCTGAATCCCCTTTCTTTGTCAAGTCTGTCAATGGTGTGCCTAACTGAGAGGATCCCTTAATGAGCCATCTGTAATTGTTGCAAATCCCAAGGAATGCTTGTAATTCAGTAAGGTTTCTAGGCATGGGTCAATCGAGCATGGTATATATCATCTCTTTATTTACTTGTACCCCTTTCATACTAATCATGTGGCCCAAATAATGGATCTCGGTCATCTCGAAATCATACTTTGAGGCCTTTGCATAAAGTGAGTACTCCATAATACCTAGAATCTCATCCAAATGTCCCAAGTGCCTCTCCCACATTTTGCTGTATAGAGGATGTCATCAAAGAATATAAGAACTTCATCAATTGTTTGTTGAAGATTTAGTTCATGCATGAATGAAAGGTGGTCGGTGCATTGGTGAAAGTAAATGACACGACCTAGAATTCAAAATGTCCACAGTGCCCCCTGAAGGTTTTCTTATGCACATCTATCTCTCACACTGATATATGATAATAATATGATTGAAGGTCAATCTTTGAGAAATACACTACTTCATGCAACTCATACAACAAATCAACAATCCAAAGACTTGTTTTCGATGGTTTTCTTATTTAGGGCTTGGTAGTTAATGCACATCCTCCATGTACCATCGTTTTTCTTCAACAAAACCATATAGAAATTCCCACTTGTAGATCACTTGATAATGCAATATACTAAAGCAAAATACTTGATCTAATTCTACAACCAATTTAGCGGAAGCTTAATCGAACATGAGAAACATCAATTTGAACACATATAACTAATAAGAAGGAATCAATCACACATCACATAGAAGAAATATCTAGGGGAAAGCACCATCCTAAAACCCCATCTTTGTATTATCATACAAGTGGAAATATAACCAGTATTACAAAAAGAATCAGCTCAAAAGCTATCATGCTCTCTTTGCAATACCTCTACTGCTCATCGATAGTCAAAGGTCTCTATCCAACCTATGGTCTGCCCTCCAAGCCTCCTATTTCTTTGTGAAATTTTGATTGGGGTCCAGTGTAGCCACTTGTGTGAATTGGCCTCTTCACACACTCACTAACCATTGATCCAACTACGCAGTACCGACGGAGATAAATCCTCATCATGGATGAGTTTCCTTTATAGGAAAAATATTCATCCAATTGATAGTACACCGCCCCTTCTCTGATCTCAACTGGGTCTCTATCTGAACTGACATGCATGAGTTATTCATGAGAGAATATTCAGTTATCTAAAGAACAAAAATTATATGCTAGCATGCATTAACTAACTGAACTTACTTAATTTAAACAAACTATTTAAATAAAATATAAATGGACTTGACTCAGTTAATTGAGCCAACTAATTAATACTCAATATAGAACTCATCCTTATCTCTTTAACTAATGGATAAATTCCTCAATTAATAGAGAAACTGTTGCATGTCCTCACATAGACTTCATGTTTGAATTTTCTCAACTAATTAACTCATGGTGAATTAATTAATTTATTTTCAAATAGCTATTAAGTTCAAATTCGAATTTTACTTCCTATTTTTAGTCCAGGGACTAACTAAAATAGGAATCCATCATGAACCACTAAAAATAGCAATTCTATTTTTAGCACTTCCATTTTTCATTCCCTGTTTCCCAATCCAGCACTGATACCCAAACTGCTATTTATAGCAGTGCTATTTTTAGCACTTCTATTTTTAGCATTTCTTATTGCTATTTTCAACACTCCCTCTCAACAAGAAAAGATTCAACTCGAACTTGATCCTGTAACTCTAGAATGTTTTGCATGCAACACTTCTACCAAGTGTGGTTGCTCCAACAACTCTCGGAACAAAAAAACTCCCCGCTGACCTCTCTGTTGGGCTAGAAACATACTTTGATGCTGAAGCTCTACCTGCTGCTGACAAGTGCTCCCTCTCTGACCTCTGAGTTACTGCAACACTCCATGCATCTCACACCGTTGCACACCTCTCTGTGCCATCCTGCACTGGTGCAACACTCTTATGCCTCTCACATTGTTGTAGCCTGCTAGCTCTACACAGTCCTGGGAATCCTGCACTGTAGCTCTCTCTGTTGTTCCATCTGCATCTATCTCTACCTAATCAACCAGTCCTGCTACTCCTCTTTGGGGCTCCTGTAGCAAAGTCAAATCAAAGAGATTGGCTACCTCAAGGATCCTACCCCTCCTCCTTGGGATGATCACTCCACATTGCCCCCCTCCTACCTGGAGGTATGGATGCATGTGATCCCTCTGCCCACCTGGCTCGAAGTTTCCCCCTACTAGAGGTATCTGCATGAGTAGATGTCTCTATTCGATCTCCTCTCAGCTTCTCTAGTTGTGGCTGCTCCACAACCTCTTGAAGCTGCTTCACCAATTGTGGCTCCTCCACAATTGTCTAAGACTTCGTCTGGCACTACATGTTGAGAGGTAATATGCTCTACCTCTCAACCACCAAGTCTCCATTAGTTTCATTGCTCCTCAAGGCTTTGCATGCATATTGAACCTCAAGAGCATACAGGTTCTTGACCCGTGAACTGATCTGCTTCACCTGTCTAGTGATGATGTGTCTAAGGATAACCTTTCCCTTACTAAAGACTACATCATAGCCTCTGTCTTCCAGCATCACGATCGACACCAAGTTTCTATTTAGTCCTGGTACATACTTGGCATCAGTCAAGGTAAGGCGAGCTCCATGCTCCCTCTAAAAAATAACCGTGCCTACACCTGAGACACTATACTTTTCATCATTACCCATCACTATGAGTGTCTGGAGATCTTTCTCCTCCAAAGTAATGAACAAACTATTGTCGCCAGTCATGTGGAAAGAAGCTCCATTGTTAAGAAACCAACCACTTCCCACCATGGATGAAACCATGCATGCGAAGAGTGTGAAATCCAACTCAAACTGTGAAACAAGTGCCTCACGTTCTGATCCTTCCACAGATCCCTTCTTGGATTTCCTCTGTGGATAATTTGTAGAAAAATGGCCCACTTCATGACAACTAAAGCATCGCACTTTCGATTTGTCAAAATTCTTCCCACCATGGGAAGAACTCGAATTGGAAAGAGAATCCTTCTCCTTCCCCTTCTTCGCCTTACTCACTAAGGAACATTTTTCTTCATCCTGCATGGATGAAGAACCATCTTTGGTGCTTCTTCTTATCTCCTCATGCATCAAATCCGACCAAAGTTGTTCCCAATCTGGCAGTTTCTATCTTCCATTAATCGAGTCCTGGTAGCTATGACAGCTCTTAGGAAGACCGAGGAGTGCAAGACTCACCATGTCATCATCAGCTGTCATGATCCCTACACTTCCAAGATCATACCTACATGAGGTAAGCTTGTTCAGATACATAGATATCGTGTCGCCCTTTTCACACTTGATCGTCTGAAGCTTGTCCTTTAGTGCCAGCTTCCTCTGATCACTGCTATTCTGATATAGATCTTTCAATGTTTTCCACATTGAAAATGGTGTCTCCTTCCCATGGAGACTCGAGACTATGTGATCTCGAACTCCCTCCAGAAGGATTCTCCTTGCTGTAGCCACACATTTCTTCCATTCAACCAATTCAGCAACACCAGTCGGCTTGGGGACTTCTTGACCAATGAAGTCCTTTAGACCGTTATCCTCTAGTATTGCTTCCATGCTATCATTCCAGGCCATATAATTCAAACTACCATCAAGGGCATATTCGAGTCTCAAACCATTGAGCACCATAGGTGAAATAGAGATGTGATAAGAACTCGATTTCTATATTCAGGAATCACAAACTTCAACTTCTCCCTTCTTGTATACTTTTCTTCCTTGATCACCTGTGCTCTAATACCATGTAGAAATTCCCACTTGTAGATCACCTAATAATGCAATATACTAAAGCAAAATACTTGATCTATTTCTACAACCAATTTAGTGGAAGCTTAATTGAACATGAGCAACATCAATTTGAACACATATAAATGATAAGAAGGAATCAATCACACATAACACAGAAGAAATATCCAAGGGAAAGCACCAGCCTAAAACCCCATCTCTGTATTATCATACAAGTGGAAATATAACCAATATTACAAAAAGAATCAAATCCAAAGCTATCCTGCTCTCTTTGCAATACCTCTGCTGCTCATAGACAGTCAAAGGCCTCTATCCAACCTCTGGTCTACCCTCCAAGCCTCCTATTTCTTTGTGCAATTTTGATTGGGGTCCAGTGCAGCCGCTTGTGTGAATTGGCCTCTTCACACACTCACTAACCTCTGATCCAACTACGCAGTCCTGAAGGAGATAAATCCTCATCATCGATGAGCTTCCTTTATAGGAAAAATATTCATCCAATTGATAGTACATTATCCCTTCTCTGATCTCAAATGGGTCTTTGTCTGAACTGACATGCATGAGTTATTCATGAGAGAATATTTAGTTATCTGAAGAACAACAATTATATGCTAGCATGCATTAACTAACTGAACTTACTTAATTTAAACAAACTGTTTAAATCAAATATAACTGGACTTGAATTAGTTAACTAAGCCAACTAATAACTACTCAATATAGAACTCATCCTTATCTCTTTAATTAATGGATAAATTCCTCAATTAATAGAGAAACTGTTGCATGTCCTTACATAGACTTCATGTTTGAATTTTCTCAACTAATTAACTCATGGTGAATTAATTAATTTATTTTCAAATAGCTGTTAAGTTCAAATTCGAATTTTACTTCCTATTTTTAGTCCAGGGACTGACTAAAAAAGGAATCCATCCTGAACTACTAAAAATAGCAATTCTATTTTTAGCACTTCCATTTTTGATTCCCTGTTGCCCAATCCAGCACTGATACCCAAACTGATATTTATAGCAGTGCTATATTTAGCACTTCTATTTTTATCATTTCTTGTTGCTATTTTCAACAAACCATTGATGAGGTGAATGGAATCAAATTATGTCTGATGTGGTCCATGGCTAACAATTCTTTGATGGAGTTTTTTATATCATCCTTTAATTTCTTTGGATGCTTGTAACGTGTGGTGATCATTGGTTTGGCCCCCTCTAGCTCTATGGTGCACGTTATCATGGAAAAATGATACACACAATTGTACAAGTTAGGTTGCACTCAACATAAAAAAAACATGTACATGCGTATTAATTTTTCCTAGAAGCATCATATAACCCAAAAAATCAATGGTTCTTTAAAGGTCCATTTAAAAAATCAAACCAAGCAAGGGTGTCAAAGTAGTTTTTCCTCGACTCACGTGACTGTTTCTTCAATAATCGTGTAGATTCACCACATCGATAAATTAACAATCCATGGACCACATCACATTGAATGGGAAAAAATTACCTGATATTACAAGGACAAATGGCCACTTTCAAGCATCACCAGCCTTAAGTGGAAAGTATGGAGCCCCAAAAGGACTCCTCGTGTCCCCTTCCAAGTCTCTATCTCATTAATGAGTTAAGGAGGAGGCATGAGATGATTTTGAATCTCTAAACACAAGGAGAAGGAGAGCCAAAAAATGGATGAAGTGAATGCACTATTATGCTGCCATAAATTTCCCAAGCAATTAGAATTTCTTTTCTTGGAAGAATTCCTATAGTGAGCCCTATAATAGGATAGGAGAAATGAAACTTCTTACTGAGAGTAGGGAGTACCAAAGGCTCACCATAGATCTTGTCAAGTGTCTTCAAAAATTACATCTTGTATCTCTACCAGAAACTAATAAAGAATTTTCTTTTCCATTCTCTTATGTTTAATTTGTTTCTTGTTTCCTTTCATTGTTCTAGTGTATTGCCTATGCTTTGTTTTCCCTTTGATTACACTACTTTTTTTTTCCATATATAACTTCTAACATTTCTAATTATGGGAATCCTTGTAGGTAACAACCATAACTCAAAGGGAAAAGGAATTTGGGACACCATTTCTCTAAATTAACCCTACTACAATAATGATGACTCCACTGGAGGTGGTCAAAACCCCCGTTAGGAGGTCTCCCTAGGGTAATCTCTCCAAAAACTCGGTCATGCTTATTTAACAATAATTAAATATTTGCTTGATATTTTTGGCTACTATCTGATGACTTCTTAATTGTAATTAGACATTTTGATGCACAAGCTATATCTATGCCTAAATATAGCCTCTATTCTCTTAGTTGATATAGTTAAAGGACCACCATTGGACATATGTCTCAACACTACCTTACTGCCATTTGAGGCCCTTAATTCCATTACCATTACCTAGTAGTTCATTGAGAACTTTCCCAACGAGTATAACCATTGTATCCCTAATACAACATTGGTGTTTACAAGATCTACAACATAGAAGCCATCGATGAATGTGTAATTTCCTAGTGTCACACTTAAGCATGGAATCCTTTGTATGCAGGTCATGTTGTACCCATCAAAAACCACAATGCTAAATCTCTCAAACTCTTTTGTGTGAATACCTCTCTTTTCCATAAAATCTACAATGATGAAGTTGTGAGTTTCCCAACCATCGACCAAAAATGTGATTCATTGTCCCTATAGACCCCCCGATCCTAAAGATGTAATATACGGGGACTCCAAAAAGAGTGGCAATTGTACCACTGTTACTTCCTATACAAGGTCTCTCATCCCCTTTAGCTTCCTCATGGGACTTCTCCCCCTCTAAACTGCTAGGATCATTGTTTGGTGCTAGATTGTATCCTCTTCATCATTTCTATTTGATATCACCTCAATGTAATGGAGTTTTCCCTTGCCTAAGAATTTGTGCCTTGGTTCCTATGGTTCCTTGCAAGTGAAGCAAAGTGTCTTATCTCTTAGATTGATTCGAGTCTTGTCATCCAACTTGTCCTTCCTAGCCCACTCTTTTTGGAATGGATTCTTATCCCTATTCTTCTAAGTGATGAGTGGTATGGATGGAAATTTAGTTTTAGGTACTATATCTTCCTTGTCTTTTGTCATAGTGAAGACATCTTCTAATTTGGTGGGTTTGAAGGCCTTGAACCACCCATGTAGTGGCTTTGTTAAACCTTTTGTGAAGAGCATGATCACCCTTTGTTTAGATATGTTTGTCACCATAACAACTACTTGCTAGAGTTGTGGAATGTAGTAATACAATGTTTTAGTTTGCTTGAGATATGCTAGCTCCTTCAGGTGTATCTTCAGATCCTTCTTGTCAAACCAATCTATCAATATTTGTGTGAAGTCCATGTATGAAGTAATTCTAGAATGTATCAGGGTGACCAATGAATGGTACCACCATTCATGAGCTTTTCCTTCCAAGTTCAAGGTGGAAAATTTGATGGCCTTTTCTTCCAACATTGGGTTAAGTTGGAATTAGGTGTCTAACTTTTGTACTTAGGACCTTTCCAAGTACTTGGATGACCCATAAAAAAGGGGATGGATGGTTTCCCAACTTTGTGCAGTAGGTCATAGTTATGCTGCATGCCCTTGTTATGATCCTTGGGCCTATTTTTGTACTTAATATCACTAAAATATGAAATGGTCATAGCTGCTCTAACATCCTCTCCTAGTGATGCATACCCCCACAAATATTTTGAGAAATATCTGTTATGTTATGTAGGCCCTTGGTTTAATATTGCTTGCCTATCTAGAAACTGGGATAGTATAGGTCTAGGGTTCCTTCCACTAGTTTCCCTTGTGTTATTTTGTGCAAAGATGTTAAAGGAAATAGGATTATATTCTTTATGAAAAACTCCTTCTACCTCCATTAGATCCATTAGTTGCATTCTAACTTGCATTATTTAGATTTTCCATAAGTTGAGTAAAAAATTGGGTCATCTACTACTATCCTTGTGCCATAATTTGAGCCATTTGATGCTGCCCTTGTGCCATCTGTTGAGCTATCTATTGCTACCCTCTTGCTAGCTCCCCCAAAATATCAAACAAGTTAATTTGTGGCTTCTCTTCCCAGTCTGCCATGAATGAATTGTTGGTACCCTTCTTTTTTTAGACTGTAATATTTTCCCTATCCTTTGGGAGAATCCAACAATGATATGCTCTTAGGCCTACAAGATGCACAACTTTGATGCCACTGTGATATCCATCTTGGGAAAATTAGCCTTATGGATGAAATTATAGGTTAGGGGTTCAAAAAGCACATGAAAAAATTGTATTTTATACTAGTATCACAATGCTTCTTCAATATTTTACATAATGGTGATATTGAGTGCACAAATAATGTAAATAAGAGTAGTTGATTTCACTAATGACACTACAAGTAATTCCAATTCAACAAGTACATAAAAAACTCACAAATCCATTATTTTTGCAATAACACAATGTAGTTTTTAGTCTCACAACTATAGTTATCTTGTATTACTATTCTAACCTTGATTTATCCCTTAACTCCTCATTTTCAACCAAACCTGGCCTCAACTTTTTGAGCAGAACCCCTTGGTGTTTCCGAGAAAACTAGTGCCTTTTTGATCTGCTAGTCCCACTAAGATGGGTAGCTATCTTAGAAACAAACAATCAAAGTAACTTGTGATTTCCTTTATGTATGATGGATAAGAGAGAAGAAAAGAGCACCAAACTGAATCTTTCGCTTGGCTCCTTGCTTGTTTCCTCTCTCCCTTGATAGAGTTTGCCGCTCCTTTCTTACTTGTCTCGCTTTCGAGAACACCTGTAGAGGCAAAGCAACAAAACACCATCAAAGCATAGAGATCTATAATACCATAAACAATGTAGAATCAGAAATACATTAACCATACAATTGCATTCACAAATAGAAAGATTCACAAATACACAAGTATATGGAGGAAAACTCAAATAACTTTTATTGATTAGTTAGAGAGAGGATTAAACCCAACTGTCTTATCTAGCATCATCCTCCTTAGCATGAAGCCCTCTTCACCTCATGAAAAGAAAGATCACCCAACAATACAATGTCTCAAAGAGAAACCAACAACACTTCCTTACAAATTACAAAATTCCAGCCCCTAGATCTCTCAGATGAGGGATCCATTTATAGATATTTGTAGAGGGGCGAGTCATCTTTTGGGTTTTTGATTAGTGTCATTCACTGGTAGTTCTTGGTTCCACTTGGAGATTTCAAGATCTCTTACTCATCCCTAGGTGAATTCAGAGAGGCACGTGTCATATGAGAAGTTTCTAGAAGATTCCCTGGGTTTCCACTTAGCAAACTGTCTCTGCCATTTGTATACTCTCGCCCATTGCACCCCACAGAAAGATCTTTCAGTATGCATCGCACCTGGCTAGTGTAGCAGCCAGTATGCATCACATCCTAAGCATGGAGCAGTCTGTATGGTTTAGTTTTGGCCATTTCTGAGTAGTTTTTCAGGTGGAACTTCTGGGAAATGATGTAATCAGTTGACCATGATCCTTTAGGGTGTGAAACAACACTTTTAGGGGTTTAAGAGCCCTTGGTTTATCAACATATGTGATTGGGGTTGTATTGCCCAAATATGTATATAAAAGTTGCCCCCTAAAGCATGAGACCATAAATCTTTTGATGTCGGGTGAAATGCTTTATCATGAGGATCCAAGGTCTTTGAACTGGAAGGTGACCTATATAAAATACAATACAATACATTATATTCATATTATTTTCATGATCTAGCTAAGGCGGGCATTCCCATGCTCAGATTTATAAATTCATTTTCATGTACATAGGACAAATAATCGTCTGCTATTGCAGACTGGTGATTCTTGTAGAGCCATCATCCCTTAGCTTGGATGATCATCTGTGCAACTATGGTGTACATTTGATGTCTTTATTTTCCTGAATATATCGTAGCCTTGATGGATGAAACTAGATCCAGGGTCTTCAAACTCTTTCAATCTTCACTCGATGTACATCGATCCATGTGAAAATATGTTTTGAATTCGAACATGGAAAGACATCGCCTGATTACTAGCCAATGATGTAAGTTGTTAACAAGCGCGAGAGGAATCACCAATAATGATAATGACCCTCAAGGTACTACAGTACAATTCACGTGGTGTGAATATATGAGTCGATGTCGAACACCACGCAAAATATTTCATTTCAAGGCCATTGATGTAAACCTGTCGCTGGAAGTGAGAAACTTGCCATTGAGGCATGCAAGCTTCAAAGTACTGAAAGGGTTGTTCCTAAGTCAACTTATTGGATAATGAGTTGATGTCAACAAGAAGTGACCCGTCGTAGGAGGGCCTTAATGAATCCCACATCTATGACACGAAATGAAGCAAATGATTTTTTGGAGGTGAAAACGATTTGATGATACAAGGTTTAGGAATGGTAGTCATGAAAAATGGAGAGTGAAGGTACTGCAGTGGATGAGGCGTTAGTTGGGTGACGAACTCTCTGAATGACTTTTCTTGAACATATCAGCGACACTGAGATGGATTGGTAGCGTTAACCCCAAAAATGGATGGCATAGAGGACCAATGGTGATGTGACCAGTGAACGGAATAACCCAACCCGACTCAATCATGGTGATGGAGTGAAAGTGTCATGTTTAAGAGCGACCTGCTACCAATGAAGTTCTTCAAGTTTTCTTCCATTTTTCCCCAATCATTCTGACTAGTACCTCTTTATTTTTGTCAAGCTTGAGGAGGATAACATATGCTTGTTCTATAATTTGCCCTTCAGAAAAACTTATCGCTATGTTTTAGCGAGCCTAGCGACAGTGAAACTCGCTCTTGTCCAGATGGACAAGTTTGTCGCTATTGTTTTAACAAGTTTAATGACAAAGATAACTTGGTCATTTTCATGTTTAGAGAGTTTGAAAAGGGACAGAAAGGAAACTCCATTAGTCCTTTTTCGTGGCATAATCCCTTAAGTCCGAAAAGGTATAAAATAATACGAAAGGGATGAATTTTCGATTGCTTTAGTGATCCGAATAAGACAAGTGCTCGATATTTTTATGGAATTATCCCTCAGGTCCAAAAATATTAAAATGTAGAGGAGGGATGGTGCTTCCCCTTACTTTAACGAGCTAGAAAGGCTAGTAGCTCAGCAATCTTTTCATATTTTACGAGTCTAAAAGGAGCTTAAAAGGGACTCGTTTTTGAGGAACAAGTGATGTTTTCGGGTAACAGATGGTTCCAAGTAAGTTTTGAACTTCTCAAACATGGCAGTGTAAAGAGGGTGGCTAACAGAATCACTCGTCACAGCTGTTCCTCAAAAGGGTAAACAATCAAGTGGAAGCGTATGATCGGCCAAAAGAATGGAGGTGATGGTAAGAACACAACCAAGGCTCAAAAGGCTGATAGCAAGGCAATCACAAAGGTTATTTATTGAGGGTGGATTCATTTTTTAATGAGCTTGAATCTTTAGAAACTATGCACAGTGGCGGGTTTATTTTTTAACGAGCTTGAACCCTGCGGAAACATTGCTCATTGGCGGGTTTATTTTTTAATGAGTTTGAACCTTGTGAAAACATTGCTCATGTGGTTTGCATGCCCCCAGCATGATGAAAAGGAGAGTCTTTTGTAACCAGATGGAAATCACTGCAATGAAGCAACTGACGGCTTTGTCTAGAATAGACAAAGGTGAATGGTGTGACAAACCGGTGTGGCAAACCAATCACATAACCTACAAGGAAACTTATCTTTACAACTAGGTGCATGCCCCCCAAGCTTCATTACATTCACCAGACTACTCATGGTTATCAGGTGGATGGAATGAAGGTTATTTTACGAGATCAAATGAAAGACTCGATTGGAATTTTTCTCTAGGGGTCCTTGTTTTACAGGTTTTGATAGAAAATAAAAAACTGAAGGATGATTAAGGTCGCATGAATAATCTTCATTGTTATCTTGAAGGTGGGAACGATGGTGATAATCTTCCCATGGCGTCTCTCCTATCATCATTGACTGAATGATTCCTTTGTCTGTAGAATGTATACCAGACCAAGGATTGGAAGAGGTACCATACTCTAGAGACCTATCTATCCAAACACTCACTGAGTGTTGATTTGGGTTCGCCACCCAGGCCCAGAAAATTGATTGCTACAAATATTCTATGGGGCTTGGGGGAAACACCTCACGATGATCCACACTATCAAAATGGTTAGAGTTCTTCTTAATCTTTGATGATGTAGAAGATATCATGTGACAGGTTTCTACTGTTGCCACTTCCGCTAGATTACTCAGAGGCGGGAGGGCAAAAGTACCCATTAAGGAAGGGTCTTTTAGGAGACCTACTCTGACATTTTGAAGTGTTTGAAAGTTTCTATGGATCAATGGAATGCTTCCAGTATCTTGTGAACTGTTGGGGAGAAAGGTCAGTTAGTCAACGATTGTAATTCCTCCTTGGAAGGGAAATGCAATCTTTCTGAAATATGTTGACACAACAACAACCATAGCATAAATCCAGGGCTTGCCTAATAAGATATTGTAGTCAAGGTTTCCATCAATGACCTCGCCTTCAATTTCTACTATCTTGCCCCTTATCTCAACCTGTAAGTTACTTAATATCCCATATGAAGTGTATGTTCTTCCATCGAATTCTTTTAATGTTGTTGATGATCGCGACAAGGGTGGTGAGCCTAAAGTTTTCCAGCAACTCATTGACATAATACAAGTAGATGCCCCCTCATCAATAATTGTTCGAAGAATAGTCCTTTTGAGGGATTTTACTTGTATAAGGAAAGTGATCTATGCTGGTAACTGAGGTTTATATCCTTTATGGTTAAAGGCCACAAGATTTGAATCCGTTGGGTCAATCCCACCTATTGCTGATAATAAAGCCTACTTTTGGGAGGGGCAATTCTGCAGTACTTCAAGTGTCGACATAGCAGATGGCGATTAAGCCAGATCCTCTACTATATTATAATTCTGTGCTGCTCGAGCATGAGGATTAAATGTCGATTTATGTACTACTCCCTTTGGCGGCTTTATAGTTAATTTAGGAATGATGGGTGGTACAACTTCTGACGAAGTTGTTGTCGATATCAAAGCATCATTTTGTTGTTTCAAAATGGACAACATAAGCACTTGGGATGGGGAAGCATGATCGATAGAAACCAGATTGGTTTCTAGGTTTGGAAACGGATCAGTCAATACCGCGAGGTGCTTGAAGTCTTCAAGAACTTCATGACCTCAGCTCGATGTGGATAATTTTTTGTACAATGCTCCTCATTACATATGAATCATGGCTGATTAGGTTTCTTTCGCCTAGTAGGGTTTCCTGAATATTTCTCAGGAGTCGAATCTTCCTGTTTCTTCTTTTTGTTTTTCCCTTTCTTCTTGCCCTCTAGTTGCTTTGGTTCCTTGCCCTTGTCAGATGACATGGCATTAACCTCTGAGGCAAGAAGTTTGTCATTTGCTTTTTTACTAGAAACTACAAGGGCCTTACCAGATGGAGCCTTTGCGGTTTGCGTACTTGAGGTGCCAATCACTCTATCGCCAGCATGAGTGTCCCTATTTGATCTAGGAGGGGGAGGAATGGAAAATTCTAGTCTAGGAGCGTCAGGAATTGTTTCATAGAGCATGTCAGACTAAGTATAGATCAAGTCTAGATATTGTGCACAAGCAATGACTTGCTCTTCAGTGACAACTCCTCCCTTGGCCACATCTTCTGTAATAGAAGGTAATAACGACTTAATAAACCACTTAGCTAGAAGCTGATCAGGAACATATGTCTTTACCATTCAACGACGACGTTGCCACTCATGAATATGATTAGATATGTGAGTGGCTGTTGTCTGTTTAAAATTGGTAAGGAGCTCCGTTCTTGTTTTGTACCTTATGGGTAATTGAAATTGGGTTAAAAAAGTAGTGGCGAGGGTGCTGAAGTTGTCAAACGAAGCTCTAGGCAATTCAATGTACCATTTCACTTCCAGACCAGTTAACGTTCGCTAAAAAAGGCGAATCCTAATCGAATCATCATTGAGGGTGTTAGATGAACACCACAAATGAAAAGTCATTACGTGATTCAATGGGTCTTCACTCGGATTTCCATTAAATATAGGAATATTAGAGGGAAGTTTATGAGGAATCGCTGGCCACCAAGGGGTGTAAGTAATTGGATCATTTTTCAGCCGGTTTAGATCTTGTAATTCTAAAGTTGCTACAAAAGGCAACTGTTGATTCAAGTTTGGCGAAGCATACTTAGGATAAGATCGGATTTCTTGAGCAGTAGGTCTTTGCATACCAGCATAATTATCTGATGCTGATAACTTTGATAAGGTTGATGGGCATAACCATTGTAATATGATTGTTGGTAACCATTTTGAAATTACGGTTGCCCATTACCTACAAAGCTTTGTTGCTAAGGTCCTCGGTAAGATTGCTAGAATTGTGGTTGTTGATATTGTACCAGCCATGGTTGTTTGACCATTTGTTGTTGTCCAATACTAGATGTTTGACCAACATAAGGGGTGATAGTACCCGTTTGAGCTTGAGTCGCTCTAGTTAAGGAGTCACTAATCTGAGGTTGTGATTGAGCCGTGGAGACAAGAGGTTGTTGGATTACGACCTGAGAGACTTGAGGTTGACATACAACAGGCAGTGCTTGTACTTGCGACACAGTCACAATAGTAGGTGTAGTGGGAATGTTCGACACAGGTTGATTTGGTTGCACTGAATATACAACTCTTGGTTTTTGAGGTAGTATTGGTACCCAACCACTGGATACAATTCCAGTTTGACCCATATTTTTTTGTGAACTCTCATATGGTTGTTCTCCCGGAGGGAACAATGAAAAAGCATACTGCCCCCCATATGGCAGCAATCTAGTGTACAAAGGATAAATTGGTCTTTGGAGAATGGACTACCCAAATTGATACTGATGTGAAGGATCAATTTTCTAAGTCTCAACATAAGAAATTCTAGATAAGGTTCTGGATGAACAAATAGGAACAGACCATGCTGCCAAAACAGTCCCTGGGTGGACTTCATCTAGAGGTTGAGAACTAGTTGGGACAGATGGTATACCAGTGAACATTGTCAGAGTAGCAGCAGGAGGCTCCGCTGCTGCTGTATTAGATGACACAGTCCTAGATGTTGATGGTTGTTCAAACATATTTAGTCTATCCAAAAGATTTCCTAGCGATTCAACAGGAACTTGCGATGAAGGGTGATTAAAAGAACTAACCTCTGTAGTAGAAGGACATAGGTGGATCCCAGTTCCAAAATGAAATGGGGTACTGGATGGAAGATCCTCTACAATATCTTCTATAGTAATCAGTCCAGGTGGAAGAGGTAGATCGTTAGGTCTGTAAAATATTTCTGGAGCCGAAGAAGGTATGGATTCTGCAGTAACAAACACCAGAGGGGTGACACCTTCTGAATTCTGGAACTAAACTTCCAGATGTTCGGGTAAGTGAACTTCAGTTTCTGGATCAACCCTAGATGGAGCTAGTTCAGGGATAGAAGTGTTTACCATTACACTAGGATCAGTTCTAATATCTTCTTGTAACTGCGGAACTTCTTCTGTAAAGGCAGATGTACTAGAAATGATTAGAGTAACTGTAGTCTCTGATGATGTTGAAACAAAAGTTTCAAATAACCTAGGAGAGGTGGACTTAGTTAAATGAGACTGTTTCACCCGGAATGGTTTTGTTTTCGAAGTCAAAGATGGTTGACTCACTAGCCTTCGTGAACGACGAGGTTTTGATTGACTTTCTTCCACCACTGCGGATTACTTGATCAACTCAAAATTAAAAATGGGAAAATGTTATTCTGAATTAAATGAATTTTATGATGCTTTGACACAAATTTGCTTTTTCAATTTTTAAGAGTCGAGAAAAAGCTAAAGATGACTCTAGTCACCTTCGATTTTTAATGAGCCTGAAGTGACAAGTGCTTAGATGGACCTTTTATTTTAGGGAGTTGAAAAGGAATGCAAGTGATTACTCTAGAAATCTAGATAGAGGGATTACCAAACCAATCAAAAAACTACAATGTACACCTTGGTGGTAAATTAAAGAGAAATTACCAAGGACTTTACATATGGCAGTCAATCTTCCCGAATGCTGTGTTCAGTGCATTGCGATCGATAGGGTGGTAGACACGACTTCCTAAGGATAAAGGATATTAGCCTATTGTGGTCTCCCAATATATACTCGACGGTATGGGGAGCACAAGTCCGTACTGGCACTTGTCGTATCAAAGAAGAGGAATCACCCAACCTTCAATGAAAATGATAGTTACCAGGTTTTACGACACCGGAACACATCTCTAGCCTAGACTTCTATATGTGTTGCGTTAGGTTCCAAAGCATTTTTATGTTCATTGAGGTTTATTTTAGAGTTGATTTTTCTTAGAATTTTGTATTTCAAGTTTCACCTCGTGATGTAGATGTAAAATTCCTAAATATGCAATCTAAAATGATAAACAGTCATTTGTTTTCTTTTAGCAATGAAAATCCTAACTACTAAGGGAAAGAAAAGTATGATTATTTCAATAGAGAGCAGAGAGCACACACTAAATTTACTTTTCCTAAATCATTTTCCGCATGCAGTATAAATGCAAATGCACATGCATGTATTTGTTTTTCTTGTTTCGTTAATGAGAGAATGCCAAAAAGGAAAACTAAGTACAAATATGAACTATTTTCTTCAAAGCGACACTTCAACAATTTCTTTTCAAAATGAAAGGAAGACTAAATCGACACTTTTGATTTTGAATGGAAAACTGTTTTCAACACTTCAAATATTGACAATACAAATAAAATACAATAACAAAAGTACAATGAAGAGGAAGACTTTACGACACTCTTCTTCTTGACTCAAGATGACAGTTACGACACTTTTGAATCAAAAGACGACAGCTCGATTAAGCTACTCTTGACAAAGGAGGACTGTAAATGATGAAAAATACATAAACGACATTCACAAATCCTGATCAATGGAGGTTGAATAATGTGAAGGAAGGAGACTTCAACAATGATATACTGATCATAAGTAGTGAAAATACTGAATAAATCTGAAAAAAAAAAAAAAAAAAAAAAAAAAAAAAAAAAAAAAAAAAAAAAAAAAAAAAAAAAAAAAAAAAAAAAAAAAAAAAAAAAAACACCAAATTCTAGAGAAGGAAACAGTAACATTCAGTCATTGCACTTGTCCTGAAGGGAAACAGGGATGCATCTCACCTACAACACACGAGAGGTGCGATGCATCCAGGCCACCAATTATAGACAGTGTGATGGACCAGGGAACGAAACTGAGCTTGGTTTTTTCTCAAAATTTGCAGCTAAGTTCAGTGAGTTAGGCTGAGCTATGATGGACAGTAACAACAAAGTACATGGGTATGATCTTATGAGGTTATTGAGCTACCACAAGGGCACCTAGGATGTTTTCAAGTCAGATGTTTAGTTCATAAACTAACCCAGAGATTGACTGAAGCAGCGCTGATCTAATTTGCACTTGCATAGCAAGACCAGTTTGAAGGCTAGCTAGCTTAACTTCAGGCTCCATCTATAGTTTATAAAGCAAACAACAATAACAAACAAACAAACTAATCACTCCCCAGTGGAGTCGCCATTTTGTTTCCAGGAAAACTAGTGTCTTTTCGATCTGCTAGTCCCACTAAGACATGTAGCTATCTTAGAATCAAACAATCAAAGTAACTTGTGACTTCCTTTATGTATGATAGATAAGAGAGAAGCAGAGAGCACCAACCTGAATCTTTTGCTTGGTTCCTTGCTTGTTTCCTCTCTCCCTTGATAGAGTTTGCCACTCCTTTCTTACTTGTCCCACTTTAGAGAACACCTGTAGAGGCAAAGCAACAAAACACCATCAAAGCATAGAGATCTATAATACCATAAACAATGTAGAATCAGAAATACATTAACCATACAATTGCATTCACAAATAGCAAGATTCACAAATACACAAGTATATGGAGGAAAACTCAAATAAATTTATTGATAGTAGAAGAGAGGATTACAACCTATTTGTCTGATCTAGCATCATCCTCCTAGCATTAAAGCCCTCTTCACCTCATGAAAAGCAAGATCACCCAACAATACAATGTCTCGAAGAGAAACCAACAACACTTCCTTACAAATTACAAAATTCTAGCCCCTAGATCTCTCATATGAGGGATCCATTTATAGATATTTGCAGAGGGGTGAGTCAGCTTTTGGGTTTTTGATTAGTGTCATTTCACTGGTAGTTCTTGGTTCCACTTGGAGATTTCATGATCTCTTACTCATCCCTGGGCGAATTTAGAGAGGCAAGCGTCATATGAGAAGTTTCTAGAAGATTCACTGGGTTCCACTTAGCAAACTGTCTTTGCCATTTGTCTACTCTCACCCATTGCACCCCATAGAAAGCTCTTTCAGTATGCATCACACCCAGCTAATGTAGCAGTTTGTATGGTTTAGTTTTGGCCAGTTCTGAGTAGTTTTTTAGGTGGAACTTCTGGGAAATTATGTAATCAATTGACCATGATCCTTTAGGGTGTGAAACAACACTTTTAGGGGTTTAAGGGCCCTTGGTTTATCGACATATGTGATTGGGGTTGTAGTGCCCAAATATGTCTATAACACTTGGTCACTTTCTGTGTTGAATTTGGCCTAATAATAACGTGTTGTATGTTAATATTCAAATTTCCTTGATAGTCAACCAATTGCTTCCCTTATTCCATCCTTTGTTGTTAGGCTTCAAACCTTGTTTACCTCACAAAAATAGTTTGTTGCCTCCAAGGAATTGATCCCCAACCACACTACCTTAGATAAGATGACTCACTGTTTCATAAGGCTTGATCCAACCCTTGTTTACTCAAAGAAATAATTCACTGTCTTAGATTTGTTGAAACAAACCCTCGCTACCTCAGAAATCCTTTATTGCCACAAAAACTAAATTCACTATCTCTAGGAGGCCCTTTGCTTCCTTATAAGGCCACCGCATAGCCTCAGGAAGACTCCACTGCCCATAAAATTATTTCATTTTCTCCATGAGGACCTTCATTTCCCTAGAAGACCACTCTATAACCCTAGGAATAATTTGCTACCAAAAAAAGTAATTCACTGCCACAGATGGGTATGCCCCAACCCTTTCGTTGCTTTAGAGAATTAAGCTTTGCCATAATTCGGTCCTGTAGTAAGCGAGATAGGATGATGTAATATATCACCTGCTATCCCTATCCCTTACCAAGGGTAGAAGGACGTAGTTACTTTGATGGCCTGGCCTTCAAAGTCTAGTTATGGAATAATGTCTAAATTTTTTGATCTTTTATAGCTTCTTCAAAACAAAAAATGGATAACATTGTTGTGTTCATCTTGTTGAGACATTTCCAATAATATAAAATTTGTCTCAATCCAACTCTCAGATAAAAAGAAATGGTCGTTCAAATATTGGCCTATCAAATAGTTAAATGTCATCTTTATTTTCCACATGGCGTCCATGTGGTCCCCATGTGGCGCCCACACGAATTTCCAAGTTATGCGCCACATCATGTCCAAGTGGCAGCATCTGACCCACTCATACCAGGTCACGACCCTTTCTCTATGGGTTGTTTCTATAATATAACATAAGGAAAAACCCCATTTAATCCTTCCAAATTTCATGTGAGCCTCTTCCTGCCACCTCATCCTGGATATTAAATCCTAGGATTTGCCCATACAGTACCCTATCAAAACCTATTGGGGATGGTCCTCTAGGTTTATGTGAACATCTTCAATTTGGATGTGTGCTCTAGCTCCATCACACCTCATCATTTGAACATTCCCTCATATGACACTTTCAACAACGCCATGATGACCTAGTCCATTAACTTCTGGGGTGAAGAAAACAACCTATAAGGAATCTCTACTCCAATCTAGCAAGTCCATAGGCCCACCTTGCCATGTCCTCCTGGGGATTATATCTTGGGAGTTCCCATAGTGCTTCTACTTGAAAAAATCTGGGGTCCATGGTGCTAGGGTTGTGTCAGATGATGTCATACCATCCACGTCATGTGCCACAGTTGTGGGTACCACCATAAGTTCCAACCCCTTGTATGTGTGTTTTTCATGTTATAAGGGAATTCAAGTTCCCATTCTTTGATTTGTGTTGGAGGCATTCATCTAGTCCCACCATGCCAAGTCACTCCGTGAATAAAATCTCAGGAGTTTCCCTTGGGACTCCCTTTGAAACCTCTAGGGAGAAATTTACAGGGTTATCCAATGGACATAAATGCTTACCATTGGCAACCTGTATTTCTATTGTTTGAGCGTTTGATCAAGTTCTTAGTCACAAATTCAAAGAAGGTTTATGTCATTCCTTCTGAAGTCCTATGCTCCAGACTTAAGGTTTCTAGCCCTGTGCTTGGAAATTGGGCCTTTTCCCATGCCTTCAATGCATAGTCTATAGAAATGCAAGGGTATAAGCAGGTCCTTCCGAGGCTATCCCTCTTGAGCTTTGCCGAGACTTCGCCATGGCCATTAGGCCATTATACACATATGTTTATATATACATCCAAGTACTTAACATAGGTTACCTACCTCTTCATACACAAGCCATTCATACCAATTCACATGCTCAGGATGGATACAAGAATAAAGCATTCCTAAGAAAATATTCATGGAGCACTTTTATACATGAAATCACATTCCTTATTGTTAACATGACCAATTTATCAACACAGTGGCAAGATATTCAAACATGTTAGTGTAAGAAATTAATCATTAACATGGATTCACATATCTTCATGCTTAGGTAATCTTAGGTTAGTTTCAAGCCCATAAATGTCCATATAAAATGGACCATTCCTTAAATATTTACACAAGATATGTACATTTGCTTTACTCAAAAAATAAGAAAATATATGTTGCCCACATCTGGTTAGCCATTTCCCACGTGGCTTCCTTGGTCCCAAAGTTCCTCTACTGCACTTTGACTTGCTTTATTTCTCGATTATGGAGTGTGAGCTACATCTGATCTAGGAAGCATAAAGGTTTCAGTTGGAACTATCCCTCTAGTTCTACTTGTATCGTAAACCAATTAACTACATGATTATTATCATGCACATATATTTTAAGAATTGAAACATGAAAGACATCATGAACTCTTATTGATGGAGGTAAGGCCAACTTATAGGCCATTGGCCCTATCCTTTCAAGTACTTCAAATCACCCACAAAATCATGGTTCCAACTTGGCACATGACCCAAATTTCAAGGAGCTCTTCTTGGGTCTAAATCATTGGAAATCATGTTCCCCAACTTGGAACTTTTTTTCCACTTTATGTTGGTTCACATAGCTATTTTTCCTATCTTGTTCCACCTTTAAATTCCTTTTGATGGTTTTCCTTTCTTGTTCCATGTCCTTCAACATATCATGCCCAATAGGAACCCTATTCACTAAATCACTCCAACTGATAGGAGTATTACAACTCCTCCCATAAAGTTCTTCAAATGAGCCCATTTTCAACGATTCTTGATACCCATTGTCGTATGAAAATTCTACAAGTCGAAGGTATTCTTCCCACTTCCTAGCTGGTGCGTTACATACATTCTCAACATCTCCTCAAGAATTATATTAGTTCTTTATGTTTTCCCATCCATCTGAGGATGGTAGGCTATGCTAAATTCCAAATTAGTTTTTGAGCTTGCAAGTATTTATATCCAAAGCTTTGAAGTGAACTTGGCATATCTATTTGAGATAATATTCTTTGGAACTCCATGCAATCTCAAAATTTCCTTTATAAAATTTTAAGCTACCTCACTTGCTAAATTTGTAGCCTTAACAACTACAAAGTGAGCTACTTTGCTCAACTTATCAACCACTACCATTATTGCATCATGTTGTTTAGAATTCTCTGGAAACCCTATAATAAATTCGATAGAAACCACTTCCCACTTCCATTCCGGAATGGGTATAGGCTGCAATAGATCAGCTGGGTACTTGCACTAAGCTTTCACCTATTGGAATTCTATGCACTTGAATATGAAACCAACGACCTAACTTTTCAAGTTGGGCTAATAGTATTTTGGTTTGAAGGATGTTAGAGTCTTTTGATAACTTGGATGACTAAAATATGGCTTTGCATGAAACTCCTTCAATATCAACTTCTTTAGATTTCCCTCATTTGGCACATAGATTCTATTTGTGAATCGAATTAACCCATATTTTGAGAGGAAATATTCTCTATCTTGATCACGCTCATAATATTTTTGCAATTTATCCTTTATCTACTATTTATTTTCATCTTTCTACCCAAAATTTTTGATCCTTTCTTCAATATCAATTCCATAGAAACCTATGGTTTCTATATGATTTATTTTCACTCTCCTGTTGATCACATCATCCACTCTATTCTCTTTTCCTTTTATATATTTGATTTCAAAATCAAATTTGCTGAGTGTGGCAAGCCATATAGCTTGCCTTACATTTAAATTAGGTTGTTCAAACACGTATTTCAGCCTCTATGATCAGTCGTGAGAGTAAATGTTCTACCAAGGAGGTAGTGCCTCCACACCTTCACTGCATGGATGATGGTAGGAAATTCCAATTCATGATTCACATAGTTTTTCTCATGTTCATTCAACTTATAAGATTCATAACAGACCACTTGGCCTTCCTGCATCAAGACTCCTCACAATACCTTTTTTGGTTTACAACTCTTAGTACTGTTGCATTGGTTAACATCTATTTTAGTTGATCGAAGCTTGTTGCAAAGTCAGCTGTCCACTCAAACTTCTTCCCTTTCTTCTGTAATATAATAATTGGGTGGTCAATCTTGGAGATTTTTTTGATGAATCTCTTGTAGTATCTAGCCAGCCCCATAAAGGACCTAACCTTAGCCACTTTATTAGGTGTTGTCCATTCCATGATGGCCTTAACCATCTTTGGGTCAACTCTACTCCCTCTTTTGAGACAATGTATCCCAAATAATGGATCCTAGATTGGAAGAATTCACATTTACTAAGCTCTGAATAAAGCTTATTTTCTCTTAGCAATTGTAGTAATGTGACCAAATTCTATTCATGTTCCTCCTTGATATTTGAATAGACCAAAAGGCCATGATAAAAAACACTACAAATATGTCTAGGTATGGGCGCAACACACTATTCATCAAGCACATGAAAGTTGCAGGGGCATTAGTAAACCCAAAGGGAACTACCACAAACTTGTAATTCCCATATCTTGTTCTAAATGTGGTATTATGGATATTGTTGTGGGTGCATAGGCTGAGCACAAAAATTGATGAAGTTTGGAAAAGAGCTTACCAATGTGATGGGATGGTCACATGGTAGTGTTTGGAGGAATATTTAAATGTTTTGTAAGAAATTGTAAATATTTACATTAGGAAGAGAGTTTTGAGTTTTAGAATAATATGGAGAAGTTATTATCTAATGTAAATATAGTTTTCAGTTTCCCTTATTTGGGGAGAAGGGGAAATGATTCACCCTTTGTGGCTCTTGGTTGTCATGACCGATTTTGATGAGAAATGGCAACAAGAAATTCCAGTTTAATTCTTCCTTGAATTGGACTGATAATTAAAATCGAATTCTATTCTCATAGAAACTTGTAAATAGTTAATTAAGTTTAATTGACTTTACTAACTTAGGAATTTTGAGTTGGAAGTCTTTTTGTAGTCATGTATATGTTCTCCCTAAGTTTTAGGTGTCCAGTATGAGTTTAAATTGAGTTGGAAATTAGATCACTCAGTTTACTGATTTAGGTTTAATTAAATTTGTTCTAAATTGTTTTTGGAACTAATAGAGGACTAATATTCAATTGGTGCACTAATGAATCCACTAGTGCTACTCTGGTTAACTGAAGATTCCTTCATAAGAAACTCATGCATGTCAGTTCAGAGAAAGACCCAGTTGAGACTAGAGTGCAAGGACAATGTACTATAATTGGTATTATTTACTAGAGTGTAAATATCATGCATGCATCAGAAATTGATCCCATGTTTGGATTGTACAGTTTTGGAAGCATGAATTCCCTTTGAATATGGGTTATTCATCCTAGGAATTACACAAGGAAATAGGGGCTTGGAAAGATACAAAATTGGCTAAGTGTTGGCCAAGAGCTAGCTTGTGAGCTGAAAGAGTTGAGCATACTTGTGCGGAATTGTTCTAGTGAGAACAAGCTTTGTATTCACTCATATTTATGATATATGCAATACAAATAGATGGTTTTGAGAAGTGTCTTTCCCTAGATACATCTCGTGTTATGTGCCATTGATTTATATTATTCTTTTTCATATTGTTTTCATCGATCTATTGGCTTTCGCTGGTTGAAAGTAGAAGTAGATTCTTGTCCTGTGCTTTAGTACATTGCATGAGCTAGTGAATCTACAAGATTTTTTACAGATTTCTTTTGGGAAACATAAGAAAAAGAGTGTTTGGAGAGGAGAAGAGAAGAGGAGAAGCTCTTGAGTGATGAGAAGAGAGAGGGAGAGAAGAGAGGATCTCATTGTTTCTCTATGCGACTACAGTCCGAGGTTGCAATCGTTGTATTTTCCAATATATGTGAATCGAAAAGTGTTTTCTGTGTGAATGGTAGAATTGAATGGCAAACAAGACTGTAAGTTGACATGGTTTTAGATTGAATCAAAACTTCAGTGTTGAAGAAAATCAATTTTTTCTTTGAATGGTTTCTAAACGAAATTTTGTTCATGTATGTTTTGTTATCTTTAAAAGTCTGTACTTGTTTAATCAATTTACATTAAGAATATGAGCATTGGAGCTTCAATAGTTGTGATTTTTTCATGTATCTTGTGTATTCTTGTTGAAATGGTCTCAAAACCCACAGAGGAATGTACCATGGTGTCAAGAGTAGGAATATGAGGTATTTGCAACAAACTAGCCATTTTGAACGTCTGTAGCTTGCTGTACTGATTTATAAAAGAAAAAATTGAAATCTTTTGGCTTCATTTGTGGTGTGATTGTCCATTTGTATTTTGGGATTCATGTTGTACTAGTCTTAAAGTTTGTAGAAGGAATATGTGACTATGCCCTAGAATAGTGGTTGCATGGTTTTCTGTTAGTGATAGGAGTGTTGTTACAACAACAAGACAAAGTACCCTAATTTGAATGTTGTCATGTTCTTTAAATTGGATTAATGACAGTTAAATCTGAGTCAAAGTGCAAACCTTAATGAAGAAATGCGTATGAAATCATTTACTATGTTAAGGATCCATTGAAGGCCTTGGAGAGTCGATTTGGAACAAGTTCAAGTCGTTTTATCTTCCCCGAAAACCACAATGAAGGATTTAAAAAGGCACTACAAAATCATTTCATAGCGACCGCACATAAATTTTTTGGGATTGCGTGTTTGGTTTCTAAATGTCTGTTTGGAATTAATGTTGCACCATTTTTTAAGTTGAAACAGTTAAATCTGAGTCAAAGTGCAAACCTTAATGAAGAAATGCGTATGAAATCATTTACTATGTTAAGGATCCATTGAAGGCCTTGGAGAGTCGATTTGGAACAAGTTCAAGTCGTTTTATCTTCCCCGAAAACCACAATGAAGGATTTTAAAAGGCACTACAAAATCATTTCATAGCGACCGCACATAATTTTTTTTGGATTGCGTGTTTGGTTTCTAAATGTCTGTTTGGAATTAATGTAAATGGATTTATGAAATGAGGGGGGAACAAGAGTGGTATGTGAGAGAAAAAATATCTCATGGAATTTATCAAAGTAAATCCATATTCTTGAGTTGACTGCATATGTTAATGTTTCATGAAATATTGTTGAATTTGACGTTAATACAGAGATATGAGTGGAGTAGCCTGGGGTTATTTGCAGCTAGGGTAACAAGGATACATTAAGTGGTATCATAGCCATGGAAATATTTTAGCTTTACAACTCTTATAGAAAGATACATGAAGCTCTTGGAGGAAGAAAAATTTACAACAAATTGAGGTAAATCTTTTTTTTCAAATTAAATTAAATTGAGGTTTGCTGATTGTGAGGTGTTGTGCAGACATAGTGGAGGATGTATACCTTGGAGAATAATATATTGAATTAGGAATCCCATTGGGTATGTGTTATGTTCTTTCCAATACTAGTCACATGCACTGCATGTCGTGTCACACACAACAGGGGGGCCGACAACCCCCCTAGTGTTGGAGCACGAGGTTCGGGGTAGCGCCCCAGGATTTTTTTTTTTGACATGGAGCCAATAAGTTTGGAAGACAAAAGGATGGGGGGTAGACACAAATATTGTGGGCATACCTACCCATGGTTTTGGGCATGATGGTTTTCTGCCCATGGTATTTTGTAGATTCGATCAAGGGAAATATGGTTATGTTCTAATCCAGGGTTAGTGGATTGGGGTTTATGAATGTTTCAACATGTATATCTATATATATATATATGTATGTATGTATTGTAATATTTAAAGGAATATAATGAAAATTCAATATGGTAGTCCTAGTTTTGGGGTCCAAAGGAAAAACTCTGTGCATATTTGTTTTATGGTCTCGCCATTGTATATTTTGTAGTTTTAATAATTTGTTTGTAGGTAATTTCAGTATTAGGTTAAAACCTACATTTGGTGTCTGAGCTATTTTTGCTTCAGGGGGATGCCTTTGATGTTGGGGGGTTTTTCTTGGGATTATGGTAGATCTTGTTTAGTGGAAGATCTGTGGGATTGATTCTTGTGGTGAAAGAATATGGAAAACAGTGGAAAGATGGAGATCGATAAATTTAATGGTCTAAATTTTTAGTTGTTGAAGCTCAATGTGGATGATCTGTTGGTGGATCGAGATCAATGGATTATTGTAGATCCTGGTTCGACACTAATAAGAATGTTAGAAGAATACCAAGCGAAGCTAGATAAAGGCTTTGTGGGACAAGTTAGGGACTTTGTATCAATCTAAGTCTCTGGTGACCAATTGTTCCTACGGAGAAAGATGTATAACATGATGTTGAAGGATGCATATGATAGAGCATATGAACGCCTTTAATACTATGATGAACTAGTTTTTATCTGTTGATATTAAAGATAAGTGCATTAGTTTGTTGTGTTCTCTACTAGATTCGTGGGATAGTCTGATTGTTGCAATAGGTAGCAATACAAATACCTTGAAGTTTGATTAAATAGTCTCATCCTTATTGTCAGAAGAGACGAGACAGAAAAATATGGAGAGCCAAAATGGATATGCCTTGTCTGTGAGAGGATGATCACATAATAAAAACAAAAATAATTCCTCAAGTGGGAGATCTAAATCTAGAGGGAGATCTAAATCTCTAGGAAAAGTTGTAAAGGTATGTTGGAAATGTGGAAAACAAGGGCACTAAAAAAGTGAATGTAGATATAAAGCTCCTAAGAAAGGAAATGGATTTGATGATGCTCCTTATGTAGAGGTGAAAACCACCTTTGATGAAGGTGGGGATGTGTATTTGGCTTATTATTCAAGTATACATCTAGATCATGAGGCATAGTTGATTGAATCAGGTGCATCATTTCACTTCAATCCCCGTAGGGAGTGGTTCCGTGAGTATGAGAAATATGATGGTGGTGATGTCTTCTTACGGGATGACAGGAAGGCTAGAATCATCAGATGCAGAAATGTCAAGCTAAAGCTGCAAGGTGGAAGGATTAGAACACTTCCTAGTGTTTTGCATATTCTCGCATTAGCCAGAAATCTGATTTCTATAAGCAAGATGGATGATGCAGGTGTAAAAATAGTGTTCAATAAATATACCTACAAGATGGTTCGGGAAGAACTGGTATGGATGTGGGGAATTTGGATTGGAACTCTGTACAAGCTTCTGGGTAGCACTATTATTGATGGGTGAAATAGTTCTGTGGTTTCTGAAAGTGGAGCAGAAAATCTAGTGGTCTCTGGATAAAACACCATGGTATGGCATCAAAGGCTTGGACATATTGGAGAGAAGGTCCTTCAAATACTGCATAGTAATAGTATGATAGAAGGTATGTCTAATTTCTCTTCGGATTTCTATTTTTGTGAACATTTTATATATGGGAACTAGAAGTGGGTGAGTTTCCCTTCAGATACTAAGAGGGCAAAAGGAATATTAGAGCTTGTGCATAGTGATGTGTTTGGACTTGTGTTAGTTCCATCAATGGGTAAGTATGTGAATTATGTCTCATTTATATATTTATTCTCAAGGAATACATGGATATATTCTCCCAGGAAGAAATATGAAGTCTTTGAAAGGTTTAAAGAATTAAAGGATTTGGTATAAAATCAAACATGGAAGAAGATCAAGGTGTTGAGGACAGATAATGGTGGAGAGTTCTGCAAGAAGGAATTTGATGAGTTTGATAAGTCTCATCATTGAGTAATTTTATGGGCCTTAACTAGCCTTAATTCACCTCCTAGCTTAGTCAAACCAACTATTCTCACAACTTATTGCATACTTTTGATTATATTTTTCTTAGGAGTTGAGTTAGAGTTGGATATTTTGCTTTGTGGTCTAATGTGCATGTAATGCAAGAATAAAAGGATAAAAGCAAAGGAAATACAGGGATAAAAGGTAAAATCAAGGAACTATGGTAAAAGGCCTTGGTAAAAACTCGGATGGGACAAGAAAGAGGAATTATAAGAGGTAAATCCTCCTCATTTACTACCCATCCATTCGAATATCCCTCCATCAGCTAAAAGTAAACGCAACCAAATCAGGAGTACAACAAGACAACCAAGCAAGTGGAACTACAAGCAACCTCCCTACTAGAAGGCAGCCGAGCTAGTGAAAGTGAATGGAAAAGTTACCATTAAGTTGGGGGCTGTACCTCCCTAATTTTGAGGGAAGTCATTGAGACTTCAAATGTATAAATAAGGAGGCTTAGGACCTCAAGTTTTTTAGCTAGTTAGCCAATTAGTAGATCATATAGTTAGTCAGTCACCAATAGTCAATTGCAGACTTGTAATAGTTTGATGTAATACAATGTTCTTTGATAATGAAGATGAGTTTTGATTTGATCCAACATTGAGTTAACTCAGAGGGCTGAAGCTCTTGGGTTAGGGCCCAACCGTAGCAGCCAAAGCTCCTCTTTCTTGTATTTTTAGGGAGCTTAGCTTCTTGCTTTCTGTTCATTTGTTTAAGCAATTCATCTCCATTATAGCAGTAGCATAGATGCATGTTTGGTTGTTCATTTGGTTAAATAGATGCATTTTCATTACAGTGATTCATCATAGACTCATGACTTTCCTTCTCATTGACTTAAGTAGTTTCCTGTTTCCTATTCATTTGCTTGAATAGTTGCAGTCCATTATAGAAGGGTAGAACAAAGTAGTTGTGTTTCAGTTTGTTCCATGTATGCTTTCACTTAATTAGTAGGTTGGCAAAGAAAAGATCCATAATGATGCTCACAGGTGTCTCAGCCTCACCTCCTCCCTCTGGGACTATGGTGTGAAGAAGAAACCCTGCAGCAACCCCATAAACATAGGGTTTTGGTTTTCATGGAGTTTTATCATTTAACAACAGTCATTGAGTTCTTCGTCACTCTGCCCCTTTTCCGGTCATCAGCTAGATCTCTCTCTCTCTTCGTCATTTGACCTCACTCACCTTCCCATGCCATTTTCCTTCAACATGAAATGCCTGAGTAGAGGATTGTTGAATTCACGTTCAAACGGTCTTTGCCGGTAAATCGTCTTTCACAAGCCAAATCATCCAATCACCACTCAAATCCCTTTTCAAGTTTGACTTTTCACCTTTTAAATCCCCACCATCGATCTGCCTTGATAGATCCAACAGTTATCACACACCCACTCACTAACCTGCTCGATCAATCTCCACTGTAGATCTGCCTCGATAGATCCAACGGTACTCGCACCATATCGCATGGAATTTCGCCCAACCGTTATCGGGCTGAGGGCACGTGATATGGGCAGTTTCCCCATGCTACGTGTCGGTTGGGGAGGCTAATCACACAAAATTCTACAAAACCAATTATGGCTTTCAGGGTGTGCGATATCATGCTTACTGCCCTCTAAACCCACTTTTTGGGCATGGAATCCCCCCAAGGCATGTTTTGGGGCTCAAAGCCCAAGTTTGGAATTAATCTTGTTGTAAAGCTCTGCGAATTGCAGGTGCGGAGTGTGAAATGTATGATAGAGTCACAAGGTTGTCCGCCTTAGTTTGTAATGTAATGTTGGCCTACCCATGGTCTGTAGACCATGGGATTGTATAAATAGAGTGAGGCTCTAAGTAGATAGGGGACATAGAACATAGGATGAGCATGAAAAGTCTAAGTGACTGAGTCAAAGTGTAAAGGGTATATTTGGGTTTGGGTCATAGAGTAGGAGAAGGCTCTGTAGCTGAGTGCACAGAGACCTAGTAGTCCGTAGCTGAGTGCGCGGACCCCTGTAGCTAAGTGCACAGGGCGGAGTCGAGTCTGTAACTGAGGAAGAAATTAATAAAGAGAAGTTTTGTTACCAATTTGTGTATTTGTTTTGGGATTAATGCATGTTTGATATAAATTGCAAATATACTATTTATTTACTGCGCGCACTGGTATGAATGGTTTATATCGTTAAGTGTAACTTAAAGCATGCAAGTAGACTAAGATAAGCAACTAACATTGGATTCATAGTAAGTACTTGGGTAATAACAATGTTCGGCCCCCGAGTAGGGCTGCGTGAAGGCAGTATCTCAGGCTGCGAGGTACAAGAAAGTGCGTCAAGCAACTTGCACGTAGGATCAAACTGCAAAACACTTGAACTCATCAGACATCTCCAGAGTGTGGAAACCTGGTTCTAGCACCCTCCCATACTACTTCGGGTGAGACCTCAGTCCGCGCTCCGTGGAATGTTGCCGAAAAAGCCAATATTATTGGGATTTGTTTGGCTAACTTAACTATGAACCTAGGTTAGGCCCAATAAGCCAACAAATGGTTCCGTTGCCAAGACTGGGATCTACATAAGAGATGTTTGATGTCGTGTCACTGGAATGCGACAAAGAATGAAATTGAAGAGTGGTTGGACAAAAAGGTTCACGATTTTGTGGCGCTGGAAAACAGGAATCCACGAGTATCGAAGGAAGAGTGGTTAGATCGCTACTTATATACGGAAATCCACAAAATTTTTGTTGCATCCTTCCCCTCTGAATTGTATGAGTGGATCGCGAAGCTAGCAGACAGTCAAGGAAGGTGTAGGCTTGACAAACTGATTGTGTGGACTCTAGAGTTGGTGCATAGACTGGAAGCATCGGAAGATAAGATCATGTGTGTTGTGGACCATTGGCTCGATCAGATTATAGGACGGTTTATCACCGAGTTCACGGTAGATACTTCAGTCAGCTACAATGAGGCAGAATGACGCTTCCTCAAAGGACCATGAGGTAAGTACGTTAAATATTTGAAGACTTGGATTAAAATGCTATTGTGTGAAAGCGGGCTATGCGAATAAATTGATGTTTAGGGCTACGCGAAGTGGGAGGATCTATAGAAATAAAGGTGGCACAGAGATAGAAAATAGCCCCTTGATTTCACCTCTGCAGGAAAGCGAGGAAGATCTTGTGAAAGTTTCACCAAGAAGTGTGATCAATTTGATAAGGTAGCGAATTCCACACATAACACTTCCACCTAAACAACCACTAGTTTCACCATCTTCACCCTCATCTTCACCGACACCACCTCCGCCACCACCACAGTTTAGTATGGCGAGCGCAATAAAGTTGCTAGTGTTCAAAGGAGTAGGGAATGAAGATATGGACCAATTTTAATTCATGGTAAAGGCTGTATGGGAAGTGCAGGGAGTCACGGATGACAATATAAAGAAATCAACGCTAGTCAGCACTTTGCAGGACTGACGTGGTACATTAAGCATTCCAATGACAATCCAAACGCAGGGATTGGGGATATTCAGGCTGCACTAAATAGGGAATTTAGCAGGCCAAAATTGGAGACACAGTCGATTATCAGATTTAAGGAAATCACGATGCTTCTAGGTGAGACCCCTTGGGAGCTAGATTGGAGACTGAAGGGTATGATTCGGGAAGCCAACATGACCTTGACGGATGGGCAACACCGCACATGGTTTTTCACTGTTATCACTCAAAAGTCTTCCCTAGAAGTTATAAAATGAAGGAATAATCTGAGGTAACCACAAACCTAATCTTTTAGACTTGGGTTCTAGCCAACCTAAGTCCAGAGAGGGCTCTCTATTTATAATTTAACTTTGTTATGGGTGGGATTTCAGGCTAGTTCTTAGTGCTCATGATGTTTTGGTTTTGATTGGGTGGTGGCTCTGAATACCATCTTTGGAGATTATGTGGCCTAGTAATTTTTCCTCTTCCAACCCGAATAACGATTTTTTAGGATTCAGGGAAATTCCATACTTCCTACACTTGGTGAAGACCTGCCTGAGATGATCCAGGTGTTGCTGATCTGATTTAGAGAATATCATGATATCATCTAGGTATATTACTAGGAAGTCATGGATTTCCTTAGCAAAGGCTATGTCCATTGCTCTTTGAAAGGTGGCCCCTGCATTTTTTAACCCAAAAGGCATTTTCACATACATGAAAGTGCCCCATGGAGTAGTGAATGCAGTTTTTGCCTGATCGTCTGGGTGGACTAAAATCTGGTTATAACCAGAAAGCCCATCTAGCAGTGAGACTCTGGTTGAACCTACTACCCTCTGTAATATGTGATCCATTTTGGGAAGATGGTAGTTATCCTTGAGTGAAACTTTATTCAGATTCCTAGGGTTAACACAGTCTAATTTCACTAGTTTTATTTCTTTTGGGTACCAAATTAGAAAACCAATATGAGAATCTAATTGGTGCAATGATCTTAGCTTTGTACATTCTTTTGATCTCTTTTTCAATAGAAGGCAATAGAATGGGGTTAATCCTTCTAAGCTTCTGTCTAAAATTTTTCTGGTTTTCTTTTAAGGGAATGGTGTGTAGTATTATGCTGGTATCATAGGACTTAAGGTCCTCATAATTCAAAGCAAAAACATCTTGGAATTCCTTTAACAGTTCTATGTATTTCACTTTTTCATTGGGAGGTAAAGACTTTGAAAGTTTTATCATTTGGGGATCTTCTTCAGAGCCTATGTTACACTCCTCTATGTCCGATTTTAAGGGTTCAATTTTCAGCTTTTTAGGGACATTGTTTGAATGAAACAAATCCTCCAAAGGAGTTAATCCTTTGGGCAAAAAATTGTCTTTAAGATTGATGACTTCAGATTCTTCATCGATTGCCTCATCAATTTCAATTTGTTTTAGGTTTTGAATATCTGATTTTGTAAACTTTGTGGGATGGAATCTATCTATCCTTTCATCTTCTACTTTGTTAATTTCTATTTTATCAATGTAATCAAAATATAGTGTTATGTCTGTATCTATGTTGCTATTTACAAATTCATCATCTAAAGTTAGAAAATTGTTAATCTGTTAATTGTTATGAAACTAGCTCAAGAAAATATAGAAAAGATAGATCAACGCCTTAGAATTCAGCCTCTTCGAGGGGGCAACCTCCTTTACATTACATAAATGAACAATTCTTCCATCATTCAAATGAAAAAACCTCCTTTCTATATATAGGAGTCTAAGGAGTCACAATATAACCTAGCGACCTAACAATAATAATATAAAGCCACAAAAATAACAATAGAGGGATTCTATGGGGCACAGTAATAACAATATGGGGACAATAGGGGCACAACAATATTAATAAGGGATACAACTACAATAGTAATGGGGTAATCGCTAGTATTATAGGACCCAACATGCCCCTCTCCTTCAAAAAAGTGTTGTCCTCAATGCTTGAGTAGTTCTGGATGCTTCTGTATAAA
>APFE031649227.1:14179-94989 GCA_000404065.3 Pinus taeda | reverse complement strand
ACCCATGTTGCCCCCAGATTTCCCAAAAAACGTCGTTTAGGGCCTCAAAACGGCTCCGGAATTTTAGGACCCGAAAAACTGCTAAAAATAGTAAACTGTGCTATAATTAAGGAAACTGAAAAAATGAAAGAGACAGTTGCGGGGGTCCAAATGGGATAGGTGGGTGGCCACCAACATCCACCTGGATCAAATTTCCTTATTGGATTTCTTCTTCCAAGGTTTCATGAACTGTCACATCTATTGGTGTGATCATGCACAGCCTAAGTTCTCCAAGTATTATAGGGCTTACTTCAGTTGCTTCATACTCCAGCCTTGGCGGTGCCTGCACAGATAGGGTTTTGCACATGGTCCTATATGCCCAAAGAACCGCTGGTATGCGTAGCTACCAGTCAACCTGTTTCACCTGGTGGACCATGTTCAACGCTTTGTGTACTTTGTCAAAAGCTTTTGCATGAAGATGCTTCTGTGCACTTGGTCTTACCATACCTCCTGGTCCCAAACGGAGGGGTTGTTTGCACCATTGTCTTGCCTGCCCCTACTTATCGATCATGTTTCCTACCGCAAGGACGATGTGCCTTCATGAAGGTTGCGCACCATATGCATGTATCCATCTGGAAAGGTGGGCACACGTGCCATTTCGTCCATCATACTTGACTTTTATCCACATCTGAGGCTTCCCTAATCGTAGGCACATCATCCTTCTACATTCGCGATAGTCCTCAAAAACCTGTTGGTGCGTACCCCACCACCTTGCGGACATAGTGCGCAGTACCCATTTCAGAGCCTTGAAACATTGTTGCTCTGACACTTATTTTTCAAATTTGTTCAGGAACTCCTCCAATTCACCTAACCCATCATACGCAGGTAGATCCCTTACCTTTGTTGCTATGCAGTGCAGCGACCTTGTCATCATGTTATAGTTGAGCGTTGTTACCTCGTGTAATTGGTTCTACTATCGTTTTATCTATTCATCAGAATCTAATGTGCAAGAGCTTTCGCGGTCCCAAGATATTTGGCCATCCGCGGCTGGATTTACCCAATCTTTCTCCCCCATAGTTATTTTTTAGATGCAGTCTAGATCGTCATCACTGTCATAGTCGTGCACTGGCTTTGTGTAGCGCGATCCTTCCAGAGTGTCTAAAGGTACCACTACACGCAATGAAATTTTCTCAAAAATCATGCACTTATTTAGATTTATTACTCCATTCATGTCAGTGGCCCAATCTATTCCAAGTAGCGTGGGATAGGGATTGTTGTCATCCATAATCTCTATTAATTTGAAATCTGCTAGTGCGCTCGCACCTTCGATATCTACTGTGATTCCCTACAATCTTCCCATAGGTAGGATATTTTGTTGGTTCGCTATTCATAGTTGGATAGGAGACCATTGTAGCACAGGCCTACCCATGCACTCCCTTGTCTACTTTGGCAGGATGTTCACGTCCAATCCTAGATCCAAAATCACTTTATCCATTTCATATTCCCCGATCTACGCGGTCAATCTCATCTCCCTTCATGTTCGCATCGTGTGCTTCTCGAGCTTCCAGACTATGCACGGTTCTCCTAGCGTGGTCCCATCACATCTAGTGATGACTTCTTGCAGCCCCTTCACAGCTTCGTTGTCACACAGTAGCTTCATACATGTCTCCAAGAATGTAGTGAGCATCGATGGGCCCATTTCCAGCTCCATTCTGTCTTTACTTCCTGAAGTGGAGGCATCTGCAAAACTCTTCTTAGCTTCCGTGAATGTCTCCTTAGTGCTCTTCAAATCAAATTTTGGTTCCTTTGTTGGAGCCTTGCAAACTCAGGTACTTTCTTCGAACTACTTGCCTTTGTCATCTCCTGTCGTGATACCACTCCGGAGCATGATATTTACATTCGGGTCTTCCTCGCGTGGCTCAGACCTCATCATTTTCAGGTTTTGAGTTGGGGGAGGCTGGAGTGCTCCTTTATCACGCAACCTTGCTATCAGTGTGTGGCTTTCCTTCATCTCATGATCAAACTATGTACAATATAAGCATGATGATCTCATTGGATTTGTACAATCATGGGCATAATGCCTCGGTCCTCCACAATTGTAACATATCAACTATCCGTGACCTCTTCCTAGTCCCATTCCACCTCAACCTCATCCGCGCCCTTGAAATCTAATGCACTCCATTCTTGCATTTTGATTAAGGGGTCGTGTTTCAACCTAAACTCTGTAGGTAGGAGTCCTATCCATCATCAGTTCATAACTTCTACAGGTGCGCTCGTCATGGCCTACTGACCTGTAGAAATTATAGAACAACTGTTGGAAATTTTGCATATAGTTCAGTAATAGATGGCAATTATTTGTAGCATGCTTCCCTCCTATTAGCTCTGCTACATAACTAAGGTTTTGAAGGCCAGAGATAAGTTTGGCCGTAGTGGTGGTTCTCAAAAGAAGCTCATGGTAGTCATCTTCCTTCTTCTCTTTTACTCCACTTAATCTCTTTCACCCCTGCTGCCTTCGTTTTTCCTCTAAAACTCAACATAAACCCCTATTTCCTCAGGCCTCGAGTGCAAAGCCTAAACCATCATAAAGCCATGTCCACATGACCCCGCACTTCCATAACCCCATCATCACCTTTAAATCATAGTCATTCATTCTTCTCGCTGATCCAATGGCTCTTGTCACATCAAATAAACTGACCCGCGTGATCAAAACCCCACCATCCGATCATCTTCGCCATGATTAGATGGCATTCACTCTCCTCGCATCCACAAAGTGTTGGGATGATAACATGTGATGGAGAGTGGTTTCCTCTCTCCTCCATTACCACACGTCACACCCTGAATGGGATCATGCATCGTTGTCCTTTTACCACCCAACGTCCTACGGTGGTGCGATCAATACTACTTACCACCCGGTCCTCTGTCCTCACCTGATAACCATTGAGCGCTTCTACTGCCCAATGACTATTGGATCTATTCACTTGAGATCCTATAGCCCACGTTCATTCCACCCCCGCTTCTCCTGATAGCCCCCGCCAAGCCATCTCCGCCATCTATCCGCTCATTCCGACGGTCAATCTTGCTCCTTCATCCGACTCGTCCACCGGCTATGCAGTTTGCGTCCCTTGACTATTTTGTGCACCCAAAGGACGAAAGTGACCAGTCTTCTAGTACTATTTTTAGTTGCTCCTCAACCACCATATTTAATAGATAGTATGGCTGAGGAGGAAAAGGATGGGGCACGAACAGATAACTGCATTTAATAGTTATGGGGCCTCATTGATACAAGCACTCCAGCTACCCAAGAGGACAACAGAGCACAGGAAAAGATAAGATTCATCCACTAAAGCAAGCAAATGCACTCAGAAGATCCATCAGGTAACTAAATGTAGTTGGTGGTCAATTATGACCCCTCCATACCTAGAATGGCCAAGTGCCTTTGTATTGAAACTCTATATATACCCAAAAACAAGATGTAATCGGGGTTGATGGTTGATGTTTTGATGTAAGGTTCAACTTCTGGAGACTGTAACTATTTTGATACTTGCAGCGTCTCGTCTTCATTTTCAGCTAATATAAGCTTCTTTAGTTATTAATTGCTCACTTTTCATCCCTCTTCTCTTCTAAGCTGGGCCTGATATGCTGTATTCCTGAACTCTAGATGTTTAGCATTAGAGTAGCTGTCATCCTATCTCTGTGTTAAAGCCTTGTATGTATCATTGAGTGAGTTATTTAGGTTACTCTTCTTCTAGTACCAGAGAGCTATCATCCTGTCTGTGCACTAAGAGATTAGATTTGCAGAATTCTTTACTGGTTGTAGCCGACCATCACATGGTCTTGTGCATCTGCTAGTGTGGTCAGTATTCTCCATATTCACCTAATCTTAAAACTGTGAGTAGTTGGTGATCTAAAGCCTTGTAGTCTAGGGATGTTCACGCATGTTTGGAGTCAAGCAAAGTAGAAGTGGTTATCTGGCTTGCATAAGCATCATTCCTTCCATTCCTCCATTTGCAGCAATAAGTTGAATTTATATGTTCCCAGGCATCTTCGAGCTACAACCTAGGAGAGTTTCTTGGGGTGATAAAATAATTGGTGCCATTGCCGGGGAGAGGAGATTGAAGTTTAGCTTCCCTGGGAGAACGACACAGTTCCAGATTTGATGATAGACAAAGTCTGGACACATTTCTGGTTGTAATCATCTATCTGGCGACTCTACTGGAGGACCAACCTAGTGGTGACTCCACATTACAGTTCTAGCTTAGTTTGTGAGGCATACTCGGAGGAATCCTTAGAAATCACCAGCTGACCCAGTGCTTGACCCTAAGAATATTGTCAAGTAGAGGAAAATATCACAGAAAGGAGCATAAGGATCAGGTAAGCCTAAAAAATCTTATGTATCTCTGCAAGAGAAGGTTATAGCTAAGAATGTACAGTTTGAAGATATAGAGCCTAGCATTGTTAGTGAAGAAATACCCTCAGAGATTCATAAAGCTCCTTGTTCATCCAGTTCCCCTTTGGATCTCAGCCCAAAGAAAGCCTCCCATACAGTCCATCATATTCCTTTTTCTCTGTCATCTATTTCACTGGTCCCTACCATTCAAACTACCATCATCCTTCCACCTACCCCAGCCATGGTAGGCCAACAAGAACCCACAAAGATAGAAAGAATCATAGCTGCTAGGTATGGACCCTTGGTCTTGCCTATTCTTTTGAATGCCATGCCTGCAGGAGAGTATCAGAAATACATGCCTAAGTTTACTAGTACAAATGGAGTAACAACTGAAGAACACCTTGAGTCTTTTTATAGTTACACGGATAACCTCGATATTAGTGAGGATGATGTCTGGATGAGAGTATTTTTCCAAAGCCATGGTGGAGAGGCTAGAAAATGCTTTAGAGAATTGGCCCCTAGGTCTATAACAGACATTGAAGCACTAGATGATGTATTTCTAAAGCATTGGGGAGATAAAAAAGACTTGCTATATTACCACACTGGGTTTGGAAACCTCAAAAGGGAAAATGGGGAACCATTGTCTGATTTTAATAAAAGATTCAATCGTATGTATAGTAAAATACCAGCTAAAGTAAAGCATACCCCCACCTCTGCCAAAATCACCTATGCCTATGCTTTTGACTCTAATTTTTGCCTGCTTTTAAGAGAAAGAAGGTGTGCCACTCTAGCTGAAATGCAAGATGCAGCTTTAGAGGTGGAATCTAATATCCTGGCTGCAAAAAAGCTCAAAAGTCATGCTGATAGAAGGAGGCAGAGAGGTGAGGCTTCTTCTTCCTCTACTTCATCCTCGGAACCTAAATTAGACAAAATGACTAAAATGATAGAGTCATTGGTAGTTTATATATCTAAGTTGAAGGTTGAGCAGAGCTCTGGGAAGGCAAGGCTTCCAAACATATTTTCCCCCATAAACCAAAATTCATTCAGAAGAGAAAATGATCAATTGCAGATCATTCAAAGGGGTAAAGAAGCAAATGAAGAACAAAGAGTTAAGGCTCCTTTTCAAAACGTAGTCATGGAGGAGGAGTAGTTTGAAGAAGAGAATGAAATCCATTGCATCAAAGATAAAGGAAGTGCTGCATTTTTTACATTGGCTGCCTACGAAGAGTCATTACTACAGGACCAAACCAGTCAAGAGTGGGACAAAGAGGTTGTTCTGCAGACTGATGAGCAGCAAAGATATAATCTGAGGTCAAGAACAAACAATGTCAAGGAGAATCCTACCCAAAGAGCTGTTGTCCCAACAGAGTAATAGAATATCAGACAAAAAAGACCAGCAGCTGATCCAGTCATCCTCAAAGCACCAACTCAGAAGGTAAGACGTCCTAACAAGTCCCCTTCCCCTTTCAGCTTTGAATCAGAAGTCTAGAAATTAAAAATATCTGTGCCTCTGATGGAACTTGTAAAGAGTGAACCTATCTTTGATGCCCTTGAGCTAAAAGCCTCACATGCCCCTCATGAATATGTAAATTTGCAAGATGATAAGCCTGCAGTTGTGCTTAGCCCGATGACTGAACCTTCTGATAATAGCTCCCCATCATTCTATGTCTCCTTGACCATTCATGACAAAACCCTCCATAACTGCCTGCTAGACATAGGGGCCAGCTACAATCTGATGCCCAAAGTTGTCATGGAAGAGTTAGGCCTTGATATCACCAGACCATATCATGATTTATTCTCATTCAATTCAAGAAAGGTAAAATGCCTAGGATTAATCAAAGACCTAGCCATTACCCTAACTCAGCTACCCATGAAGAGCATGATGATGGACATTGTGGTAGCGGATGTCCCCCCTAAGTTCGACATGCTGCTGTCCAGAGGGTGGATTAAGAGACTAGGTGGGACATTACAGAATGATTTATCTTATGCCACTGTCTCAGTCTTCAGAGGAGAAAGTAGGAGATTGTATAGAGAAGCACAACTGGCCTACATCACCAGTCATGAGAAGAATCCTTCTAATCATCCCATTTATGCTGTGGATACCAATTTTGGAGCATGTATCCTCCAAATTGAAGAATCCTAGAAGGGCTCATTACAGCTCAAGAAACCAATATTCTAGGCCAAGGGAGAGTAAGGAAGTCAGGTTTGGGAAATGTTCTTTGATGGAGCATGTTCAAGGGAGACTGCAGGAGTAGGGGTGGTGCTGATATCTCCAGAACAAGAAAGCACATATCTATCTTTTAAGTTGGATTTCCAAGTCACCAACAATATAGTAGAGTATGAGGCTCTAATATTGGGCCTTAACGCAGCTAAAGACAGAGAAATCAGAAGCATAAAGTTGTTTGGAGATGATGATCTCATCATTCAGCGAGTGAACAAAACATTTCAAGCAAAGAACCCAAGGTTGAAAGCATATAGAGATGAGGTATGGAGACTGAAAGATTCTTTTGATAGTTTTTGCATCTCATACATTCCTAGAGTCAAAAATCAGCTCACTGATTCCCTTGCTGTGTGTGCTAGCATGTTTATCCCTCCCATGCCTCCCAAACTAGTTTATGAAGTTCAAATGAAATATAGACCATCCTTGCCTGATAATGTCCAGCATTGGAAAGTTTTTGAAGATGATGATAAAGTGAATAGGTTTTTACAAGTCATTGATGAATTCTCTAAAATGCAAATTTATCAAGAGAATGAAGCCTTGGAAGAATGTCCCCAGTCCCAGCTTAGAAACAAAATTGGAAAAAATAGCATTTTCCAACTGCCCAGTAATCATATACCTAAAGGACTAGTGCCTCTAGAGAAGTCGTTTGACCAGAATGATGTGCCTTATAAGGCTGCCCAAAAAGAAGACCAATCTATAGTCCATTAGCATAATATAGGGAGTCCAGATCATCCAAGATATGTAAATCTATCCACCCATCTATCTGCTACCCAATGTTCTGAGTATTGCAATTTAATGAAACAATTTGCTGATGTTTTTGCCTAGGAACATAGTGACCTGAAAACCTATGACAAAAAGATCATCTAGCATAAAATTCCCTTAGAGAAAGACACCATCCCTTTCAAGTAGAAGTTGAGACCAATAAATCCTTTACTCCTCCCTCTGATTGAAAAAGAAATCAAGAATTTACTGGCTGCCAAAATCATAGTCCCTCTCAGATATTCAAAATGGGTAGCCAATTTGGTAGTGGTGAGGAAGAAAAATGGAGAAATCAGGCTTTGCGTTGATTTCAGAAACTTAAACAAATGCTCTAAGAAAAACAATTATCCTCTACCCAAGATGGAGCATTTACTGCAGAAGGTCTCAGGAGCCAAAGTAATGTCTTTCCTGGATGGATTTTCAGGGTATAACCAGGTTGTTGTGCATCTAGATGACCAAGAGAAGACTGCATTCACCACTCCTTGGGGCACTTTTATGTATTCCAAGATGCCTTTTGGGCTCATGAATGCTAGAGCCAATTTTCAGGGAGGTATGGATATAGCATTTGTGGAAGAGAAGGATAAATTTGTCCTTATCTACCTAGATGATATAACAATGTACTCCAGCAGCCATCAAGATCATTTGCAGCATTTGAAAAAAGTGTTCCTGAAGTGCAGAAGGTTTGGGGTTTCAATCAATCCTAAAAAGTCACAGTTTGCTTTAGAAGAAGGCAAGTTGTTAGGACATGTTGTTTCTGCTACTGGTGTCAAAATTGACCCGAAAAGAGTAAGAGCAATATAGACCTTGTCTGTCCCAAGATCAAAGAAGGATATCCAGTCCTTTCTGGGCAAGATAAATTTTGTAAGGAGGTTTATTCCTAATTTTGCAGAACTTGTAAAACACATTACCTCCATGTTGAACAAGGGGTCAGAAATCAAATGGACTGATGCAACAAGAAGATCCTTTGAATCCATTAAGAAAGCTATTATGGAATCTCCTAATTTAATCAACCCAGGTTATAGCAAGGAGTTCCATATGTTTTCGTTGCCTCTGATGACACCCTTGCAGCAGTTTTGTTGCAATCAGATGAGGAAGGTTCAGAACACCCAATGGAATTTTTTAGAAAAACCTTAAGGGATGTTGAGCTGAGGTATGATATCATTGAAAAACAGGCATATGCTCTTATCAAATCCTTGAAAGCTTTCAGAATTTACATTCTACATTCTAAGGTAATTGCATATGTACCCTTTGCTTTGATGAAAGATGTCCTAACATAGCCAGATGCTGATGGAAGAAGGATTAAATGGGTTGCAAAACTGATTGAATTCAACATAGAATTAAAGCCCACCAAGCTAGTCAGAGGTCAGGGCCTTGCTAGACTAATGGCTGAAGAAAATTGCAGGATGCTGGACATGAATTTGATAAGCATAAATTCAAAAGATAGTCAAGCAACAAAAGAAACAATTGAACCAGGGAAAAATCAGTCATTGGTAGAAAATATAGCTTCGTATGAATGGTATTCTACAATGTGTCAATTCTTGTTGAAGCGAGAAGTTCCTCCAGGCCCTAGATCAAGCCAAGCTAGAACTATCAAGCTTAAGGAAGCTAAGTATTGCATTCATAAAATACTGCTGTACTGGAGGGATCCCTCTAGAATTCTTCTGAGGTGTCTGGACAAAGAACAATCCATGGAGGTTATGTAGTAGTTTCATTCCAGCGTATGTGGAGAACATCACTATTGGAAAACTACAGCCCATAAGATCCTCAGAGTTGGGTACTATTGGCCCACCTTATTTTCTAATGTCTTTTCATTTGTTAAATCTTGTAACATGTGCCAAAGATTTGAAGGGAAGCATCAATTGAAGTCCCTACCCTTAAAACCCATACATGCTAGTGGCCCTTTTCAGCAGTGGGGCTTGGATTTCATTAGAGAAATCAATCCACATTCCAGTGGCCAACACAAATGGATCTTAGTGGCCACTGATTACTTCACTAAATGGATTGAGGCCATCCCTACCAGAAAGGTTGATCACCATGTGGTCATCAAGTTCTTAACAGAGAATATCTTCACTAGGTTTGGCTGTCCACATAAAGTGGTTACAGGCAATGCAGCAGCCTTCAGGGCAAAAGAGTTGGTGGAAATGTGTGACTAAATGGGCATTAAGGTAGTTCATTCCACCTCATACTACCCTCAAGGAAATGGTCTAGCAGAATCTTCCAACAAGAGCCTGATAAGGATAATTAAAAAGTTGTTGGAAGACAACAAAAAGAATTGGGATTCTAAGCTCAAATATGCATTATGAGCTGACAGAGTGACCACCAAGAAATCCACAAGGAATTCTCCATTCAAGCTAGTATATGGCACTGAAGTTGTATTCCAAATACAGTTGACCCTCCCTGTGGCAAAGTTCTTACAAGAAAAGAAGAATGAGGAAGAAGACATGGCTAAAATAATCACTGATTTCGTAGAGGTACATCAAATCAGAGAACAACTGGTTGAGAAGTCTGCAGCACATCAAAAGAGAATCAAGGAATCATTCGACAAGAAGGCAAAAGCAAATAAATTACAGGTTGGAGACTTGGTTCTTAAATGGGATGCACTGAAAGAGAAGAAAGGTAACCATGGGAAGTTTGATGCTCTATAGACTAGACCTTTTATCATTTCTCAGATCCAAGGAAACAATACTTTCATGCTGCAAAGTTTGGAAGGAGAAATAGTTTTTGATGGCCCATTTAATGGGCGCTTTCTGAAAGTTTATGTTATTTAAGGCCTTTGGCCTTAAATTTGTAAATATCTTATTTTACCAGCTTTAGTGTAGGCTCAATTAGACTCCATTCCCAATGGAACACTAGGAAATTTTGCTAATCTGGTTTTCATAGGAAAGGCAATGATCTGCAGTTCTTGAGACCTCACAGGGATGATCTCATCACCAGAAGGAGCCAGTGTTAGCCCTGCTATATAAATAAGGTTTTGAAGGCCAGAGATAAGTTTGGCCGTAGTGATGTTGCTCAAAATAAGCTCATGGCAGTCATCTCCCTTCTTCTCCTTTACTCCAATTACTCTCTTTCACCCCTGCTGCCTCCATTTTTCCTTTAAAACCCAACATAAACCCCTATTTCCTCAGGCCCCGAGTGCAAAGCCTAAACCCTCATAAATCCATGTCCACATGACCCTGTGCTTCCATAACCCCATCATCACCTTTAAATCACAGCCGTTCATTCTTCCCGCTGATCCAATGGCTCTTGTCACATCAAAGAAAGTGACCCACGCGATCAAAACCCCACCGTCCAATCATCTCTACCATGATCGGATGGCATTCGCTCTCCTCACATCCAAAAAGTGTTGGGATGATAACACGTGATGGAGAGTGGTTTCCTCTCTCCTCCACCACCACGCATCACACCCTGAATGGGATTGCGCACCATTGCCCTTTTACCGCCTAATGTCCTACGGTGGTGTGATCAATATCGCTTACTGCCCGGTCCTCTATCCTCGCCCGATAACCACCGTGTGTTTCTACCGCCCGACGACTGTTGGATCTATCCACTTGAGATCCAATGGGCCATGTTCATTCCACCCCTGGTTCTCCCAATAGCCCCCGCCAAGCCATCTCTGTCGTCTATCCGCCCAATCCGACGGTCAATCTTGCTCCTTCATCCGACTCGTCCACCCGCTATGCAGTCTGCATCCCTTGACTATTATGTGCACCCGAAGGACGAAGGTGACCAGTCTTCTAGTACTATTTGCAGTTGCTCCTCAACCACCATATTTAACAAACAGTATGCCCGAGGAGGAAAAGGACGGGGCATGAACATATAACTGCATTTAACAGTTATGGGGCCTCATTGATACAAGCACTCTAGCTGCTCGAGAGGACAACAGAGCACAGGAAAAGATCAGATTCATCCACTAAAGCAAGCAAACACACTCAAAAGCTCCATTAGGCAACCAAAAGTGGTTGGTGGTCAATTATGACCCCTCCATACCTAGAAAGGCCAAGTGCCTTTGTATTGAAACTATATATATACCCAGAAAGAAGATGTAATCAGGGTTGATGGTTGATGTTTTGATGTAAGGTTCAACTTCTGGAGACTGTAACTATTTTGATACTTGCAGTGTCTCGTCTTCATTTTCAGCTAATATAAGCTTCTTTTACTATTAATTGCTCACTTTTCATCCCTCTTCTCTTCTAAGTTGTGCCTAATATGCTGTATTCCTGAACTTTGGATGTTTAGCATTAGAGTAGCTGTCATCCTATCTCTGTGTTAAATCCTTGTATGTATCATTGAGTGAGTTATTAAGGTTTCTCTTCTTCTAGTACCAAAGAGTTGTCATCCTGTCTGTGCACTAAGAGATTAGATTTGCAGACTTGTTTGTTGGTTGCAGCTAGCCATCACATGGTCTTGTGCATCTACTGGTGTGGTCAGTATTCTCCAGATTCACCAAATCTTAAAACTATGAGTAGTTGGTGGTTTAAAGCCTTGTAGTCTAGGGGTGTTCATGCATGTTTGGAGTCAAGCAAAGTAGAAGTGGTTATCTGGCTTGGACAAGCACCATTCCTTCCATTCATCCATTTGCAACAATAAGTTGAATTTATATGTTCCCAGGCATCTCCAAGCTACAACCTAGGAGAGTTTCTTGGGGTGATAACACCTCCTATGTGACAAATCGCGCACGACAATGCAGGCGCTTTGGTTGGTCCTACTTGTGCCTCCAGTCTCAATGGCATTGGTCCTCCTCCCGCGAGGTAATTTGCGAACACCGGGCGGTGGTCCTTGTCGTGTCCCTGGCCCTTGCACTTTACGCAACATACCTCGTTGCAAACTTCTAGATGAGCTGTCCTATCCTATTTCAAACTCTGCATCTCAAGAAGCAAGTTCTTCAACTGCATGTGAATCTGCTGGACTCCTAGGTTAGGATCTTGTATCGGAGTTTCATGTAATCTCATCACGACCTCCAAAGCTTCATCCTGAGTGGTTAGCCTTTGTTGTGACAACACATTCCGTAGATGCAGTGTTAACGAGGCTACAAACCATTCACGAATTTTCCCATCTGTTAAGGTCATGTTCGCTTCACGAATTGTGCACTTCAGTCTTTGATCTAGCTCCCACAGGGTTTTGCTTGGTAGCATTGTGATTTCCTTGAATCCAATGATCAACTGTGCCTCTGATTTTGGTCAGCTAAATTTATTGTTTAGCATAGCTTGGATATCTGTTATCCTCGCATTCAGATTGTCATTGGAATGCTTAATGTATCAGGTCAACGCGTGATCCTGCAAAGCACTAACCAACGTTTCCTTATTTATATTGTCATCCGTGACACCTTATGCTTCCCATATAGCTTTTATCACGAACCAAAACTGGTCCAGATATTCATTCCCTACTCCCTTCAATATTGGTAGCTTTATCGCACTGACCATACTGCTTCGCAGTGGTGGTAGAGGTGGTACGGGAGAAGTCGGGGGTGAAGATGGTGAAGCTGGTGGTGGTGTGGGTGGGGATGGTATGCGTGAAATTCTCTACTTTATCAGATTGATCGCACTTCTTGGTGAAACCTTTGTGAGCTTTTCTTCACCTTTGTGCAGAGATGAAATCAAGGGGCTAGTTTCTAGTTCTATACTACCTTCTTTTTTGTAGATCCTCCCACTTCGTGTAGCCCCAAACATCAATTTATTCGCATAACCCACTTTTCACACAATAGAATTTTAATCCAAGTGTTCAAAGATTTAACGTACTTACCTCATTATCCCTTGAGGAAGCGTCGTTCTGCCTCACTATAGTTGACTGAAGTATCTACCGTGAATTCAGTGATGAATGCTCCTATGATTTGATCCAGCTAGTGATTGACAGTGCACGCGATCTTATCTTCCTATGCCTCTAGTCTACGCACAAATTCTGGAGTCCATGCAATAGGTTTGTCGAGTTTACACCTTCCTTGGCTATCTACTAGCCTTGCGATCCACTCGTACAACTTAGTGGAGAAGGATGCAAAGAAAATTTCGTGAATTTATGTATATAAGTAGCAATCTAACCAGTCTTCCTTTGACAATCGTGGATTCCTGTTTTCCTACGCCACAAACTTGTGAATCATTCTGTCCAACCACTCTTTAATTTCTTTCTTTCTCAGATTCCAGTGATACGAAATCAGACATCTCTATGTAGATCCCGATCGCAGAAATGGAACCACTTGTTGGCTTCTTTGGGCTTGACCTAGGTTTGGAGTTAATTAGCCAAACAAATCTCGGTACTACCGGCCCTTTCGGCAACAGTCTGCGGAGCGCGGACTGAGGTCTCACCCGAAGTAGTATGGGAGGGTGCTAGAACCAAGTTTCCACACCCTGGAGATGTCTGATGAGTTCAACTAGTTCGCGGTTTGTCCCTGCATGCAGGTTGCTTCACACACTTTCTTGTTCCTCGCGGCTTTATGGACTGCCTTCGCACAGCCCTACCCAGGTGCGGAGTGCCGCACTTTGCATTATTACCCAAGACCTTTCTTATATTCCAATGTTAGTTAATTATCTTTGCCTACTAGAGTGCTTTAAGTTATACTTAACAACATAAAACATTCATACAGGTTCGCATAGTAAATAAATAGTATATTTGAAAATGTTATCAATCATGCATTAACCCAAGAACAGATACACAAAATTATAACCAAACTTCTCTTTATTGATTATTTCCGTAGTTACAAACTCGACTCGCCCTATGCACTCAGCTACAGGGGTCCGCGCACTCAACTGCAGACTACTAGGCCTCTGTGCACTCAGTTGCAGAGCCTTCTCCTACTCTATGACCCAAAGACACACTTCACACTGTGACTCAATCACTCAAACTTCTCATGCTTCTCTTCTATTTATATTGTCTCTCTCCCTTTTTTACACTTAGAGCCTCGCTCTATTTATACAATCCCATGGTCTGTGGACCATGGGTAGGTCTATCCAGCTGACATTACATTACAAAACTAGGGTGGACAACCCTGTGACTCTTTCATACTTTCGTGCCCAGTGCCCGCATTTCACGAAGCTTTACAACAAGCTTCAGTCAAAACTTGGGCTTTTAGCCCCAAAACATGCCTTGGGGGGATTCCATGTCCAACACAAATATTCAAAGATGATCCACACTAGACTTCTTTCCTGTAAATGCTTCTTCTTGAGTCATATTATTAAGCATTTTATGAGGACTTCGATTTTGCAAGTAGATAGTTGTTATAGGTGCTTCTCCCCATAATAAATTAGGGATATCTTGGTCATGAAGCATGGCTTTAACACATTCTTCGATTGTTTTATTCTTCCTTTCAACCACACCATTTTTTTCAGCTTTGTAAGGAACAATTTGCTCCCTTTTTATTCTTTCTTCGTTGCAAAATGATATAATATCTTTGAATATATACTCTCCACCATTATCATATCTTAGAATATTTATCTTTATTTTTTTCATATTCTCTACTTCATTCTTGAATTCTTGGAATTTCTCAAATACCTCATCCTTTCTCTTGAGGAGGTATATCCATGTTTTCCTAGAGTAATCATCAATGAATGTAAAAAAGTATTCATGTCCTCTAAGATATTTTATTGCCATAGGTCCATAAACATTAGAGTGTATGAGATATAACATTTCCTTATATCTTGTATCACTTCTTGCAAAGGGTTTCTTTACATTCTTTCCTAGAGCACATCCCTTAGATAGTCCTTCATGTTCTTCCTTCAATTCGGGGATGTTAGTGACCATTTGGTTCAGAGATGGAAATACCTTGTACTGAAGGTGTCCATACCTACTATTCCTTAATTCAAAAGGACTAACATCTAAGTGTGAAATATATTGAAGGAGAGGTGTCGGAATTATATACAACATCCTCTCTTGAATCCCAATTATGTTATCATGTTCAATACTAGAGCCCTTTCCCCATACCAAAATGTTTCCATCAACAAAAGTGATCTTATCACCTTTATCTTCTAGGAAAGAAATAGAAAGTAAAATTTTATTCAAACCTAGAACGTGTAGGTTTTAACCATGTACAAAAATTACCTGCAAACAAATTCTTCAAATAGAAAAAATATATAATGGTGATAACATAAAACATATATACATAAAGATTTTCCTTTCGATCCCAAAACCGACACTACCAGATTGATTTTTTGTATTATTCCTTTCCATGTTACAATATATATATATATACATATATAGATATAATATAGATATACATGTTGAAGCATCCATAAACCCCAATCCATTAACCATATATTAAAACATAATCATATTTCCCTTTACTAGATATACAAAATACCATGGACAAAAAATAACACATACCTAAACCCCAACCCATTTATTCTGGGGCTAGTCATGGAAAGAATATAACACATACCCAACAGAACGTACAATATATTATTGAGATGAATGCCTCCAGTGGTCTCTAGCTCCAATGAAGTAGATCCAATTCCTTTCACAAGGTACCTCTTCTTAACTCCTAGTTTGAGTGAATGTGAAGAGGTCCCTTTTGATTAAGTCTGAAGTTGATTGCATTCACCTGCCATATGTCTAGATGATCCACTATCGATAACCCATACATTATCATCCTTAAAATTACATGAGAGAGAGAAGAAGAAACTTCCATTCATTACTTCTTTTGCTAGCTTAGAAATGTACTTCAAGATGTATCCTTTGATAATTATAAGGAGAATTCCAAGAGACTTGAAACTTTTCTTTATGAATATTTCCTTTCAGAAGAAAGAGTATATGACTACTTCTAGATTTCTCTTCAACAAAAACGTGCCAAAAAAGATGTGAACTTCCAATCTTCTTTCTTCACCTTAGCTCTGATACCATGTTTGAAAATCAAAGAATTTGTAGATTATAGTTGACGTTCCTTAGCTAATAATTACTTGTGATATTAGTTGGCGCTTTATTAATTTATTTCTTCTTCATCAAACAATTACCAAAACATTGAAGATCACAAAAAAAAAAATTACACAAGATATATGATCCAAGTTAAGGAAAAACCCCTCCAAAGGGTAAAACCCAAAAACAATACTTCTCTTATTATAGAATCAAATCAAAATGGGACTTCCAAGACTCAAAGACCAAAGAAAAGATTCCTCCCAAGCACCAAGACAACCCTCCAAAAGGATCTTCTTCAAACAATATGAAGTCTACAAATATCAAAGAAGATTGAACCTCTTCAAAGTCTCTCCAATCAAGTTTCAGCCTTTAATTCAGGTCTATAACTTCTGCATGAAACTCTCCACCCTGAAATTGCCCAAAAACACTAGTTTTTTGCATGTGTGGGCATAAATAGGTCATATTTTTAGTCATCTTCCTTTTCTTGTTCTTTCTTCTTGTCTTTTAGTCCTTCGTTTTTTTTCCTTCTCTTCTCATTGTAAATCAAACTTGTTGATTATGATCCAAACGAGTCGAAGTCCCTTCTATTTATGGTCTTCTTGAGGGGTCAAATAGGCCTCTTTTAGGCCAAGTTCTCCTTGTTAGGCTGACTTGGTATTAAAGGATAAATTGGCTTTCTAGACTTAAAAATAATATTTTTTTTTTTTTGTTACAATAAGTCTAAATGGGACTATAATACATGACAAAAAATCTTCTTTGACTTAACAAGCCCTAGAAGCATGAAGAACATGCTTTGACCTACACTTTGAGCATGAAACCCACGCTTGAATAAATACAAATTATTTCTCTTTTTTTATATAAAATATACAATGTCATGATTACAAAAGTCATTAAGAAGACTGAATCTACTTATATTTTCCAACACTTCCCGCACTAGGGTTCCAAGGTATATTTGTGTCATTCTGTATTGCATGTGATTGGTTTTGAGTATTTTTTCTTCCGTTGTTTATTTATTTAAAAACCTAGAATATTTATTGATAGAAATCATATTATAAAGCATTGTTTACTTTAGATATGTGATTATTTGTTGAGAAAATAAATTTGTAGTTGGGTTTAAATAAATTAAAAAATTTCAACGTCTAAAACTATTGTAATTTAGAGTGTAAAATATCAACGTAAATATCACAATAACTCACTTTTTACAACATCCAATTCAAAGAGGAAAGATATTAAACAAAGGGATAAGTTCCTATCCTTCTATGACAACTTACTAGGTAAAAATCAAATCTGGAAATTCTCTTTTAGAATAATAATTACAACAATATAAAAATAATCAAAACAACAACTATACTACCCACGATATGTAGAATAGTCAGTGAAAGAGTGTTATGTTAAGGCAATCCTTACGTGAAGGTCATCAACTATCAACCTCATGGGTATTAAAAACCCAACCATGTTAAAGGTTGGTGTGGCCCTACTCAGTGTGATCCTCAAGTGATTTTGATGACTTAGATGCCCCTAGGTCATGGTTTCTTAGCCAAATCCCACAATTCATGAAAAAACTAGGAAAAAAATGGATCCACAACTATATTCTTCCTTAAATATCAAATCACTTCCTAATTTTACCTCTTACTCAATTAGCACGACATAAATGATTATAAATAGCAAAGCACAAAGAAAAGATATAGCTAAAATTCAAATTTGAAAATGACACAAGTTGTGGACAAGTTGGAACTTCATACATAAGCTCAAGATGAAATACAAGTACATATCATAGCCTTATCTCAAGACTCATGCAAAAACGTCAACTATCCAAAAATCATTAATTAGAACAAATCTTCAAACCCTAGCTCAACCAAGAAGATCCGATTGAAATAATCTCTCTAATAGAGCCCCCAAAGCAAGATACCCTCCTCTTTACTTCTTCACAAATCCACCCTAGCATATTTTTGTCAAAACTCTAATCTCCAATATTGAGGAATAAACCCTAACCCTAGAAATCCAAGTTGCTCCAAGAAACTTCAAGAAGGGAAAGAAACCCTAGAAACTAATGATAGAGAGAATATAAGTATAGTTGAAGACTTAAGATGAATAGAGTGTGTGTGTACATATATTCTCTTAGTCATCACATTACAAAAGTGAATACAAACAAGTAAATGAATAATTTGTGGAGATACAATCATTCCCCTAATTATATGAGAAGAGAGACCAACAACACTATATAGACCTAGCCCTTACAAGAAATCTACATGACCCCTTGTAGGAAACAAAAGTGATATAGTCACTCTAGAGTATAAGTATCATGCTCCAATAACAAAATTGTCATGCACAATAATGACTCCAAGGTGATGTAGCTACGCAAGGAAAGTATACGACTCCATAAAGAGCCACCATAGACTACATCCTCAAAATAAATGTACTCTATTGGGTCAACTATGACCTATAAGAATAGTATATAATCCCTAGGGATCCTTGATCCGTCTCCAATTATCTAAACAAAAAAAAAACCTACATATCTACTAAGGATTAAACCCCTCCTGCATGATGCAAATCACTCCACATCCCCTATAGTGTGCTCTCTAAATAAGCAGCTCATCCATAAGGCATCAATTAAGGGCATCCACCAAGCTTCCAAAATATCTTCAACATTCAAGGGAAGAACACTAAGCCTACAATTAATTGAGCTAAAGCATTCATTTAGAAATCTATCTCAGCTCTACATATCCATCATGGACCATCTATCATACTACAATCCATCTCAAACCATCTAGTTGTAACATTCACCATGTACCCCAAATCTCATATACCACCCCCAAACATAATGTAAATACATTTGTAGTAACCTGAAAATATAACAATCACTCTTTACAAGTAAAGTAATCAACTCCCTCCACAAATCTACCAAACATGTTCTCTATAAATAAGTTTTCATTATCGTCATATAATCAACCACTATCATCTACAACAACGTTTTCAACTATATTATCTAAACACCTTGATCATCCCATGAATAATGGCCATTTTTTAATATAAAGGAATATATCAGTAGATAAAAATCACCCTAACAAACTCCATCTAGAAGTCAACACCACATCTTGAACTCTCCAATACATCTTTCAAAGACAATAAGGTCTCCATACAAGATCAAGTCAATCCTTGAATGCAAAGGTTGTGGTATAGTCATCAAACCATACAAGGTCATCATCATAATCCTATTAACATGAGAATCCCTCCCATGTACCTCAAATCCTCTTGCGGCTTAACCAATATGCACTAGGTCAAGTCCATTTTAAAAGAACGTAAAAGTAAGAATATCACCAAGAAGAACTCCCGCTATCTAAAAGAATATGGAATCCCTCCTTGCTCCACACTCCATATGAGATAGATTGAATCATTATATTATTTATCATTCATATTGATCGTTTCATAGTGGAAAAAATAAAGGAACCAACTTATAGTAGTAGTTGTATTGGTAGGACCCAATTACGAGAATTGAGGGTTGAAACCTTACAGGGCCATTTTGAGGCCTTAAATGACGTTTTTTGGGGGGGGGAATTTTTCTCCCTTGTATATTGAACCTTGTGATGCTATTCTACACTCAAAGAGATTTCTAGTAGAGCATGAAAGATGTCAATATAAATTCATATAAAAAATTTATTCCCCCGCACAATTCAACCTATCATGATTAACTGACATAATTCAAGAGGATGCCACGTCAACCACCATTACTCATGGAAAAGGGGCTAGCCACATGAATAATATGAAGAAGACTCTATAAGGGTAAAAGTTGTAACTATAGTTAAAAGTTGAAGGAATCAAGTTTAACCCCTAGTTGGATATCAAGCTATGTTATAAAAAGAGCCACTAGGAGAAAAAGGGGTTCCATTCATTTTCAAATATATCTTGTTATACAATAGAGAAGATCAACCAAATGTGAGAGTAAGAGAGAATCACAAAGAATTTTTAGTATCTACAACAAATTATTAAGCCACGGGTCTTAGGTAACTCCACAAAGAGTACCTTCCCCTTTATACTTGCATTATTTCCATTATGGACAAAAGAAAGTAGAGTAGCCCCACCTTCCAACTAGGTTTTCTCCCATAAACATTTCACAAATCATATCTTGTGTTAATTATGGTTGGTGTGTAACTGAATTTCATTATTCTCTATTTTCCACATTTGATCTATTACATGCATAAGTAGAAAATAATAATTAATAAATATGAATATAAGGAAATTAACTCTCATATTATAGATTTCAATGTATTTTAGAAAATATTTTGTGATAAACTATCAAGTTGAATATCTACAATAATTTACAAGTCACCATATACTCTTATCCACTCTAACTCTAGAATTAGTGTCAAATCCTCCATCAAGGCATTACACCTTTCCTCCAATGAACAACTAGAAGTCTAGGGATAAATGAAACCAATGCTACATGAATAACACATCTCCTGACAACTTCACTCACTCTTGTTGATGATTTAGGCACTCCTACTAATTCTCAATCCTCTTGTAATGTCTAAGTAATCCATCTCAAACTACTTAATTCTAGGGTAGAGGATGAAGGCATATATGATCCTAGCTTCATCTCATCCTCCCCTAAATATAGCTTATCATGAACCTCAAGTTCAATATTTGGAACAATGGCTTGCTCAACTTGAATCACTAAATTCATGAGCATTAAAGCCTTTCTCATCAAACTTCACATCTCTAATTACCACAATATTCCTCTAACTTGGAATACAAATCCTATAAGTTTTGGAAATATCACCATATCCAACAAAGATACCTTTCATACTAGAGGGTCCCAACTTTGTCCTCTTCTTCTCACACACATTATAAATTGGACTATTAAACACATGAATATGAGATAAATATAGTTTCACACCTGAAAATTCTTCCTCTAGTGTCATGTCCCTTAACAACATATGATACTGCATATTCAAGATACACATGATTGTATCACAAGCCTCAACACAATGACTCATGGGTGGATCCATGTCATGGATTAGAGACTTAGTAGTCTCGATTGTTGACTAATTCATCTTCTCAACAACCCCATTCTCTTGTGGGTTGTAGGTTACAATTAACTCCCTCTTAATACCTACTTCATAGATAAGGAATAAAACTTCAAAAACCTATGCTCTCCTCTATTATTCGAGCAAAATATTTTGATCTTGCTTGTTTGTTTTCAACCAAGTCCTTGAATTCCATGAACTTTTCAAATATAGAAAAAGCCTTGCAAGAGAAATAATCAACGGAAGTGACAATTATAATTACCTATTATGTAAACAAAAGGCATAAGTCCACATACCTCTAATTGTATTTTATCAATACTCCCTCTTAATCTATGCTCGTTGCTAAAAAAATTAGTCTTGACATTCTAACCAAGAGCACATCCAACATTGATACCTTTATCTGTTTTGAATTATGATAATACATGTGCTATCTTCTTCAAGATAGGAAATGCTCCATAATTCAAATTATAAAATTGTTTATGCCATATCTCACAAACTCAACTACTATCATGTATCAATACACAATGCTTCATTGGATTTACCTGCAACATGTAAAGGCCTCCAAAAAAAGCCCCTTTTGCCGCAAATTGGATTTGTCTTCTAAAAATAGTCCCTTGAGGATCAAACTTAACCATATGTTCAAGATATACTAAACGATATAATGAAAGAATATTATTATACTACCCAAGAATATACAACATAGTATTTGACTCAAAAACATTGAATATCAGTATTTGAACAAAGATAGATCCAACTCCTTTCACTAGATAAGCGACATCACCACCAAGATCCACACTCGTGCATACCTCTTTCTTGTAAATCCTACTAAATAAATACATATCATATGTCATATTTCATGAGGCTCCACTTTCCACATACCATACAACAATAGAAACAACATTAGAAAATAAAGAAGAGATCAAGACATATCTATCCTAGAAAATATTCATGTGTCATGTCTTGAGGGTCTACTTTCCACATACCAACCAATATTAGATATGATTTTAGAATGTAAGAAGAGATAAATGCATATCCATCCTAGAAATATGCAATTGAAGAAGAAAAAACCTATCCAATGGACAAGTGGTTCTCTTAAGAAACCTAAGGTTTCACACGCAATGGCCTCTAGGTTATGTTTCTTTCCTAGATAAGCTACAATTCAAGCACACACTCTCTCTTACTCAAAATTGATCTCAACAACAAGCATTAATATCATGTGAGTATTTCTTGCAATTGGAAAACTAATGCAAAATTGAAATTTTACCTTCTTGCTACAAAAGTTTCCTGATTCTTAGCCCTAGAATTTTTTAACATTTAACATTGTTGAAAATTAGAGTATAAAACAATACAAAAAATATCACAATAATTCACTTCAAACAACACCAAACTCCCTAACCATTCAAGGAGAAAAAAATACCAAACAAAGAGATAAGTTTCAAATAACTTATCAGAAAAATAACCCAATTTTAATAATGAAACTTTACAAAAGATATTACATTGGTATAATAGCAATAAAATATGCCCCTCATATTCTTCCTTAGATGTCAAATAACTTAACAATTTATCGTTTCACTTATGTCCAATAAACAAGGCATAAATAGTCATAGTGAAACATAAAACACATATATAAACCAAACTTGATCTATTTTAACCCCAAATCTGTCAAGCTCTGAGAGGCATCAAATCTCTAGAGGTGCAAACCTTTCTTCAAGTTTTGCACTCAGAAAAGAGGTTTGCACCTCGAGAGATTTGGCCCCTCTCTGTGATTAATAGATTTGTGGTTAAGATGGTTCTAGGATGGTTTCAGTCATCCATGGTCACACAAAATATGTTGAATATCTAATTATTAAGGTAATTTTAAATATGTTAAATATGTCAAAGATAATATGGTCATTTTATTTTAGTTTTAAATTTTCTCAGTTACCTTAATTCGTTGAGATGATAAAGATTGTGAATAACTTGAATGATGAAAAATGATGAAATAAAATTTTTGTATGCAAAGTGACAATGTAATAGTGTTGATGATAGAAAATGTGAATAATAAGAATGCAATCAATTAAAAAGAGTCTTCATTGTGATCAATCTCAAATTATTTAATTCTATTATTCTTATTATCACACCTATTAGGTTTTCCATCTTTTCATATCAATTAGGTGGTTGAAATTGTAGACCATTCAAACCTTCAACTTGACCTATTGTAGTAAATGCCATACCTTGTCTGTCTTTCTATCCAATGTTAATAGTAGCTTTCTTCGAAGTCAATCGTTGTGACTTATGCAGTGTTAAATCCCAAGTAATTTTCAATTGTAGTTGCTTTCTATTACCTCATTTGGATGCAAAGTGATTGACAATGTTGAATGATGGAAACATGAATATTAAAAATGTAGTCAATTACAAATAGTCTACAATTTCAAGAATCAAGCACTTTTGATAAGTGAACATTTTATTTAAGATGGAAATTCTAGTATTTTATTTATGTTGAATTACTATAACACATAAATCAATGCACACTGTCTATAATTTTTTGTGCTTACACTAAAATTGATGCGCATTATTAATCTATTTACTTTAAAATTAATGTACATGTAATGTTCATAATTGGAAAATTAATAGTAATTACCAAAACATGCATTAGAAACAACAATTAAAATTTCACCATACAAACACAAATCACTTCACTAAAGAAATGAGGCAAAAGTGTTGAGCCATTTTATTAAATTTCAAGCTAGAACTAATTAAAATGGAGTGAAATTATAGAACTTAGGCTTTCTACTAGAAGCATGTAATACCTAGTTGAGAAACTAACTAGAAACTCCAGTTTAAATGGCCCAATCTTCCCAAATGCACTGCCTAGAAATTGTTGTTTTTGTTGCTCGAGGCAAATTGTGATGTTAACCCTCAAAATTGATCCAAAAAATCTGAAAAACTAGAAAGAGGCTTCTCACACCCCAACCAACAAATTCCAAAAAAATTTCATGGACCCAAGTGATAGAAGGGCTTCCCCAAATTACTGTACCGTGCTCTAGAAATACTACTGCTACTAGCTGACTTCAACCCTCTGTTTTGGCCCTCAAAAGTGCTAAGAAAAATCATCCAAATTAACTGGAGCCTATCCTCATAAAATCCAAAATTCTCTTGGTCTAATTCTAGCTGAACGAGAATTCCCAAAATAGTGTGAAATTCCTAGCAAATGGGTTTTGCATCCCACTAAGAATTTGTTGCAAATTAGCTCCAATTTCCTCCCTTAGCTGCTGGAATTTCTTTGGAAAAAATTCTCTAGGAATGAACAAGAAATCTCATCTCAACTCCTACAAAAAATCTCCAGTTCAATATATGCATTGTAGATGAACCAGAAAAAGCCTTGTGGAGGCCCTAGCGATAGAAATTCAACCCTCATGATAGCAGTGTTATCATCCTTTGAAAACCCCTAAGAGAACTCATTGTCCACTCAAGAAATTTCCCGCATATTCCCAATTCCAGAATCCACCAAATGCTCTCTTTCCAAATATCAAAAATTCCACAAATGTGTCCTCCTAGAACTCACACAAGTTGAAATAACATTGCAAATCATCCCTCAAAATACCAAAATCCACTCACAAATTCTCTTGTAAAGTGACACTCTAAGTTCACTGAAGAAGAGTTGGAATTCCTGCTTGGAAATTCCTTGTGCTAAACAACATTGGTCAACTTTCCTAAGTAGCTCAAGAAAACTACCAAGTTCTGAAAATGAAATGCCAAAAAATGTCAAAATCAGGCTCTCCTTCTCTATTTATAACTTCTTCTGCATTTCCTCCTTGTGGCCCCCACTAGTTCGAACTCCTTTTTTGCCCCCTTCTCCCTTGGTTCAATTTTCCTAAGGGGTTTGAATTCCCCTTTTTGGGTGGCCTCCACATCCCACTATAAATTTAATTTGTCTTTTCTCCAATGTTTGTAGCCTCCTTTTTCTCCAAAACTTAAGTGGAGCCTCCATAACCCACCTTTCCTAAACTAGCATTTGCACCTTATGTTGCAAAGGAAATGTCGTAAGGCATAAAGTGGGGAAGAATAGGGACATGTGAATGGACATTGTTGAAAACAACAGTGGATGATAATGAGTTACAATTGCAATAGTTAGTTATGTGTATTCTGAAAATGGATATTTTGTAAATAATAATAGTTTGTGGAAGAATAGCAACATGTGAATGGAGATTGTTGAAAGAAAGGGTGGATGATAATGAGTTAGAGTTGAAAGTATTACTTATGTGTAATTTGAAGATGGATATTTTGTAAATAATAGTAGTGTGTGGAAAAAAAGCAACATATGAATGGACATTGTTGAAAGCTAGGGTGGATGATAATGAGTTATACTTGAAATGATTAGTTATGTGTATTCGAATATGGCTATTTGGTAAATAATAGTAATGTCTTGTAGAGGTTATCCATTATCCATGTTGTTGTTTTTGTTTATGTGAACATGTTTTTTTTTCTTTTTCTTTTTCTTTTTCTTGTCTTCCGAGATGTATTTTTTCCATATGCTACCTATTTATGGTGTTATTAGAAAACACTATTATATTGTAATGGAAGAGGTGAAAGAAATGATATGACATTGTGAACAACATCATGGTCGTCGTTCCATATTTGAAAATGCATGAAAAATTGTTGGAGCCATGATGATAATAATAAAAATTCCAGCGTGATTTTGAAAAAATTTAGCTAAATTTTTTCAAAATGTGGATTATAGTTGTCACATTTTAGAATTTTGAGTGCCTTAATTTTGCACAGAAAATGATAGAAATAACAACATGATTTTGAAAAATTCTAGGTATTTTTTTTAAATGTCAATTACAGTGGTCAAGCTTCAGTATTTTGGGTGCCCAGGAATTCATGATGGATGCTAAATCCATTTTCGCCATCCAAAAAAAATTTAAACACTCCCACAATCAAATTTCGGAATTTTCTGTCCAGACAAAATTGTGACCTCTTTAGATAAGACTGGAAAAAAATGGTCTACCTTTGTGTGGGAAACATGATTGAACATTAAAGTTTCAAACGAATGCGTACATGCATAGAGGATTATTATGGAAGATTCCTTCTTTAGGGAATCATAATATAAGCCATGAGGATATTAAATGTCCTTAAAAACTAAAGCACAGAACTTGGGAAGTCCTAGGAATGGAATTTGGTATTTGGTAACATTTTACAAGGGAAACATGATTGAACATAAAAGTTTCAAACGAATGCGTACACGCATAGAGGATTATTATGGAAGATTCCTTCTTTAGGGAATATTAATATAAGCCATGAGAATATTAAATGTCCTTAAAAACTACAGCACAAAACTTGGGAGCTTCAAGACCCAGGAATGGAATTTGGTAACATTTTTAAATGGAGCTTCCAATACAAACTCGGGCGAATCACCCAGAAGCTTTCAAGTTCATGGCCCCTAAATTTTTGCATTCTTGATAATGTTTTGTCACTATTTTAATGTCAATTTCATGATGCTTCCAAAAAAAATTACAAAACAATTTTATAAGTTTTAATTTCTATCTATAAAATAGCTACTCCATCGTGAAGAACAGAGATTATTGCTACTCCATCATGAAGAATAGAGAACTTGCGAGCTTCGAGACCCAAGAATGGAATTTGGTAACGTTTTAAATCGAGTTTCCAATACAAGCTTTCTTAATCTGATAGAATCACCTACAAGCTTTCAAGTTCGTGGGCCCTAAATTTTTGCATTCTTGATGATGTTTTCTCACTGTTTCAATGCCAATTTCATTATGCTTCCAAAAAACTATAAAACAATTTTAAACTGTTAGTTTTTATCGATAAATTAGGTACTTCATCATGGAGAATACACATTTGTTAGGTATTATTTGGCATTTCACATCATGTTGTATTATGAGTCATTGTGTAAGTAAAGCAACATTATGAATCTAGTGTGAGGAGGACCAAGGTGTATTTAGTAGTCACAATTGATTGAGGGATGAGGCACATTGAAGAGTCATAGATAAGAGAGATGCATTGAAGAGCATTTTGGTAGTACATCATAAGAAACTGTGTGAGGCATTTTGCCACCATTTGGTCATCTCAACATATTTGTTACTTTCTGAAATTAGCATTTCCCAGGTATGATTGTCCACTAAAGTTTGTTATGTGATTCACTGTAGTGTTGTAAGTTACACTGCATGGTTTCTTAAATTCTGTTGTGGTTTTACTAATTCCCTATATGGTCTGCTAAAGCCAAAATATTATAGCTTATGACATGACGTGTGAAGTTTACTTTCCAGGATTTAGATATAGAAAACACTGGCTGAGTTTTGTTACTTGTTAACTGTTGAATAGTTGGGTATACTAACATGTGAAGTTTACTTTCCAGGCTTTAGTTATAGAAAACAGTAGCTGAGTTTTGTTACTTGTAACTTTTTGAATAGTTGAGTATACAAATTTAGATGAATATATTACTGTAAGTGCTAGTATGTGGTTGGGCACATCATCATTTAGAAAGAAGAAACAAATGACATAGCAAAAAGAGTCAGCATCCGTCTTAGTTCCCAAGGTTGAAGTTCAACAAATTAGATGTGTAGCCAGCTCATTGAAATAGGATATAAGTTTGGAACTCATAATTTTAAGCCAAGTTCCCCAATTTGAAATAAGCAACCACCTTCAACATGCACATAAATTCTATGGTGGGCTGGGCAAAATTACAAGAAAAATATGTATGTATTAAGAATAATTGATGATATAGCCGTGGGTTGTTCTCAATGGTGATAGTCAGCAACATTTCATTGTATTATTCCCATACAAGGGGAGGCCACACTTGCTATCGAGTTAATAAAAAATTTGCTGGTATAATCACCTTACTTACAATGACAATAACCACTATTACACTAGTAGCACATCAAATCATATCTAAACACCAATATACAAAAAGTTTATTATATTAGAGTAAATGTAACCTGCATGTCTAGTTCAACTCCATTACCAGTAGTTCATTCTATCAATTTGTGATGCTTATATGACATATATTGTCTAAAATGACGCAAGCATAAAAGTTCAATGCAATACTGCAAGCCTCCTGGTCTGGTTGAACTCATTATGTCAATTTGTGATTCTTATATAACATATAGTCTTTAAGGAAGCAATAAAGAAAACTTTAGTACAGTCTCGTAAGCCTCCTGCTTTAGTTGAAACTCCATTCAATTACATTCCAAGGAAAATTGTAAAGTTATAACTCAAATTGTAAGTTGGTTTGGATGGCCTAAGACCCGACATATCAAATCAGCAAAGGTAATTACTAAAATTCAGGTTATAAAGTCCTGAATCCGTTGGCATGGCTCCACTATGAAAATTATTGATCTTAGTGAAACCGCATATTTATGATACAAAGAAAGTGTAGATACAATATGATCTTTGGATGATAAGCCTTCACCTAAAGGCTAAAGTGTCGACACATCCATAGCCTGAGATATCTCTAAATAGAATGGACACAATAAGCTTTAGAACTGACATTCACTAAACTCGTACTTTGAAACCAATTTCAAAGTATTCTTAGTTATTAATTTGCATATCTACAAGCATACAATGCAACAGGGTAAGTATAAATAGGGCAGGCCACAGTAGAAAAGGTCTGAAGCCGATGCAGCTTCTCCTGGTTAGAGAGCCTCTCTTCACTTTGTCCGATGTATGATAAGTACATCTAGAAAAGCTAGAAAATTGATCAACTAGAAATCCAACATATCATTACATTTCCTCGAAGAGCTATTTAATCCTAATCCACATCCAAAACCATTAACAACTCACAACCAATGCAACATAAATGTCTGCCAAATCATGGGAATACATGTAAATAAAGAAAACTACTATGCTAACTGTAGTCAGCCTGTGTGATGAAAAACTATCACCAAAAGTTCAAACTAAGCATGTTACCAATAAAATTGTTGGCTAAACCTATAAACAATATTACTCATCCACTTCTACCTGCCTTCTTAGTATTAGGCATTTACCAACAGGTGTGTGATTAAGTCGTTTCTCATCTTTTATCAGCTACCAGGTTTTACAGAAAAGAAGTGCAAATTTCCTGCCTCCACTATCTAACAGATCTGCTAATTTTTGAATCATTCAAAACTTAAACAGGGCCAATATATTGAAATAACACCATGAGAGCCTCAAAACTTGTGTCTCCATTTATAAGCTATCTTAACTAAGCCATTTATTTTGGTAATCCAAATAACAAAAAACCATTCCATTTCTTTCCTTTAAAACAGAGATTTTCATCCAACAACTTCTAGTTGCATGCAGAGGCAGATTCATTGACTTTTACCATTCACGCCAGTCTTGGTATGCAGAGGCAGATTCATTGAAATCAGATATTTCTTTCAGCAAAATATAGCAGTGTGATGAATAGGTTGGCAACGATTAAATGACCCCTAGTCCACTACAACGAGGAGAACATGATTCAATAACTATTCGAAGGCTATGCATGTACAAATCTAGTACATTGTTTTCTTATGCCCAAGCTGCGTTTATGGCTGTGATTATCACAGTCTTGTTAGGCATTGAATTCTTTTCTAGATCACTCCCTAAATCAAAGGCAATTACAGATGAATTCAACTCTGAACTCTATAAGAGATTGGCTCTTAATTGAACTGTAATAGCCATGGAAATTTATTTATAAAAAGTATGCCATCAACTACACAATTGATATCTATAGAAATAGAAGGCTAGAAAAGAAGAATTTTAATTTATAAGATCCAATTTACATGGTTGGTCAACATGTAGAAACCCCTTGTTTCATCACTCTGTCCAAGTGGGGAATATTAATATGACATTGGAATCACTATGGTGAATATGCAGAGACATAATACTATGGCATGCTTATAGATCGTTGTTGGTTGAATGACTTGCAATTGGCTTTCAAGCTGTTGGTTCACCATAAGTTGGATGTACAAAATATTAGTTGGATCTGAAGAACAAATAAAGCTAGGATAAAAGGTCCAAATTTATGAAATTATTAGTTTCTTCCTTCCCCACCTTTCCATTGTTATTATTATTATTATTATTATTATTACCAGATAGCTCCCTGGATGCCGTCAAACAATTAATATTTATTTTATTAGAACAAATCAAGGTACGGATAGAAAGCTAAATTTTTTGAAATTATTAGTTTCTTCCTTCCCCTCTTTTTCACTCTTAGCATTATGACACTTCCTTTCACATCCTACAGTGGATTGAACTTGCAAGAAAAATTGAGGTGAACCTTACAGAGAGGTGCTAGACTCTTCTTTCCCTGGCAATGGCAATTTTGACTACAAAGATGCCCTCTCAAAGAGCATTATGTTCTTCGAGGGGCAGTGGTCGGTGTTCTTCCACCAAATCAGAGATTGACATGGAGGAAAGATTCAGCCCTCACAGACGGATTCGACCAGAATGTATGGATATTTTTTAAAAACATACGAATAAATGTTTTATCCTTTCATCTCAACCCTTCAACTATTTTAGTTTTTCTTCAATGGGTACTAAATAAATTGAAAACAAGAATTATAATTTATAAGATCCAATTTACACGGTTGGTCAACATGTAGAAACCCCTTGTGTCATCGCTCTGTCCAAGTGGGGAATAATAATATGACAGTGGAATCACTATTGTGAATATGTAGAGACATACTACTATGGCATGCTTATAGATCATTGTTGGCTGAATGACTTGCAATTGGCTTTCAAGATGTTGGTTCACCATAAGTTGGATGTACAAAATATTAGTTGGATTTGAAGAACAAATAAAGCTAGGATAAAAGGACCAAATTTCTGAAATTATTAGTTTCTTCCTTCCCCACCTTTCCATTGTTATTATTATTATTATAATACTAATAATAATATTATTATTATTACCAAATAGCTCCCTGGATGCCGTCAAACAATTAATATTTATTTTATTAGAACAAATCAAGGTACGGACAGAAAGCTAAAATTTTTGAAATTATTAGTTTCTTCCTTCCCCTCTTCTTCGCACTTAGCATTATGACACTTCCTTTCACATCCTACGGCGGATTGAACTTGCAAGAAAATTTGAGGTGAACCTTATACCTCTGCCTCTTCTGTTCATTTTTGTACAGAAGGAGGTATATACATCTTCAGTTCATATTTCTAGCCATTATCAACACCTAATACATGCTTTTGTATACAGGGAATTAAATTTTCATCATGTTTGAACTCAACTATTTGCCTTCCAAGGCTGGCTAAAATGGTTGTTGGGTTGAGGGCCTCCACTGCAAATATTTTTATTAACAATGGCCATTACAGAGAGTTTATTTTCAAGCATTTTCAAGTGGCTTCTGTGGATGAAGGAAGTGCAACAGTAGTTCTAGTAAGTTGATTACTTTATAAAAGAAATTCCCATCTGAAGCCCTGAGTAGGCTATGAGTGAGACTTTTTGCCTCTACACAAGAGTTCATTAGATAATGTGTTCTACAAACCACCCTCACATACTCAACTGCATCACTGCCCTATTCAAGAAGCCAACTATTCCAATAAGCATGTGAATGAAAATCACCTATACAATTTACAAATTACAACAACAACCAACCACAAAAAAAAAATGTACTCAGCAGACTAAGGCAACAAACTGTTCAAGTAATAATCCTCAAAAGAGCTAATATACTGGGATTTTCCATTCAACTAGGTATTACCACCTATATTTTATCCTGATTTAAGTATATTTCTAGTAACAATTTGCCAAACTGTACTCAGCCTATGTGATGAAACAATATCACCAAAAGTTCAAACTAAGTATGTTACCAATAAAACTGTTGGCTAAACCTATAAACAATCTTAATCATCCACTTCTACCTGCCTTCTTAGTATTAGGCTTTTACCAACAGGTGTGTGATTAAGTTGTTTCTCATATTTTATCAACTACCAGGTTTGATAGAAAAGAAGTGCAAATTTCCTGCCTCCACTATCTAACAGATCTGCTAATTTTTGAATCATTCAAAACTTGAACAGGGCCAATGTATTGAAATAACACCATGAGAGTCTCAGAACTTGTGCCTCCATTTATAAGCTATCTTAACTAAGCCATTTCTTATTCTTGGGACCCTTTTTCTGGAATGAACCTTTTTCTTATGGTGGGTCGATTAGGCATGTATCTGGTGTAAGGGTATTGCCCAAAATTAACTGCAGCATGAAGAGCTGAGGCCACCCATATGATTGTTGTTATTGCCTTTTCAACTTCTTCCACGCTCTCCATGCTATACCACAATGTCTTGTCCTTCTTGTCTCCATGACCAACATTTCTGATTTCGTTCCACCATGCTTGTAGCTCTGTATCAAATTTCACTGCATCATCATTCTGGTAGTACAAGGATAGGTACTCCTTAACCCATGAAACTATTTTGAACCATATCTCCAATCCATCCACAGCGTAAGGGTAGTCTTCGATCATCAGCTTCAGCCCATAGGGCATTGATGAGTCCACCACTGCCATACCCCTGTCAAGTTGTAGCCATATTCAAGTAAAAATGTTAATCAAAATTCAAATGGTTGGCACAAAAATGAGGCTCAGATTTTAATCAGTATTGATTACTGTTTAGAAAACAAGGAGCACTAATCAGCACAACATCATACCAGAGTTTGAATTCCATACATAAAACATTATAGTAAAGAAAAGAACTGACTGAAAGATAAAATCTGTATATAGATAGATACAGTATAATTGTAAGGAGATCGTCCATATTTATAATAAATTGGGAGAAGCCCAACATTGAAAGCTGGTCGTTGGACAGTTCACCAACCAAGTAATGATAGGTCAAATGTGCACAATAATTAGATCACTGACCTAAATAAATTTTAGTCTTTAACTCCATGGTGTATGTACAACAACAATTATGATTACCTTTTCATGAGATCTACAGGTAACCCTTGTTCGTCAAGCCTCCATTGCCTGTACACTACCGAAGAAATCTCCAAGGCATACTTTCCAGTAAACACTGTTCTTTCAAGAATGCCTCCGCCATTTATAAGAATCTGGCGAGCTAGAGCATTAATGTTGATTGTGTCCCGGAAATGAGGGCTCAATAGCTTGTGAACGGGATGCATCACACTCAGTTGTCTGTTAGTAGCAATAATAAATGGTTCTGTAACTGCATGAGTCTTGAGCCTGAAAGAATCCGACCATTACAGTCTCAGTCTGGACTATATATAGAATGATATTGTAAATATCAAACAAATTCTTCAGGTATTCTATTAGTTGTGGCTATTTGGGGACTAATAAGCTGATGGTAACCAGAATCATTAACGGTCACATACACTTTAGCCAGCTTCCATAGAGCTCCTTCTGCGCCTTCCTCTAATGAAGTAAACACCTTCCCAACACTTGCCCAATCTTCTGAAGGGGGTAGGCTCAACTCGATTGCAACTGGCCTTAATGTGCCATCCTTCTTCAGGAAGAGAATTTCTAGAAAAACTTTGGGGAGTTGAAAGTAAGGGCTTCTGTATTTCCAAATATTAAAGTTTTCAATTTTAAATTATTAATGGTTTCCTTCCATATAAAATTATAATGATAGTGATCTCTGAACATCCTTCTTGATCAAGTCATGTTAAGGTTACCTCTATGATATTTATTAAAGTTCAGTTTGATAAATCCTTGTAATGTGTTCAGAACTCTATCCTTGGGGAATGGAACATGAACTCTATAAGGGCCATTTCAACTTTAGTGGGTTACTCTCAAATTTCTGTAACTTAATTGCTCTTCAACTAAAAATATGGTTCCAATATATGAAGTTGAAGCTCCTGGATTTAAATTTTCAAAATATAATTCCAACTTCCAAGAAATAAAATTGAAGCTCCTAGAATACAATTTTCTTTGGAGCCCAACTACATGCTACTATCACTGGAATTACATTCGCACATAATTTTTTTCCAATATGTTGTATTTTCCTTTTTGCATAACAAAATGGAAGGAAATATATGTGTGTATTTTTAAGTCAAAATTAAAATAACCATAGACAACATCATGAAACTTCTTGTAAATTACAAATACAATTGTTCAATAGATACATATCTCGGTAGAAAAAACTAGTTGTAGAGGGATATTGTTTCCACCCAGATGTAGAAATCCCAAAGACTCACCCCAAGTTCAAGGCAAAGATGTGATAAGGGAAAACTCTCCCCAAAACAGCAACAATGTGAAAACCAAATCCAAAATAAATGAGCATTAGAATATTTCATTACAACGAAATAGATCCCAATTATGTCTCCGTAAAAGAAAGGCATCAATTCATAAAGTAATCAATCAATCCCTTGCGGGACATATAGCCATCGGCAAGGAAAGAGAAATGTTGTTCCTATACAATGAAAAAAAGCCCTCTGAATCCCAAGATATTGTGATATCCATCACCACTTGAAATGAACTGCAATGAATCCTAGTAGAGAAATATGTATCATATGAAATGACTTGCAATTAATCCCAGAAAATTGTGATATCCATTGTCATATATTTCATGAGGGAAATGTGTATTGTCATATGAAATAAATCGCAGTGAATCCCGCAATATTGTGATATTCATTATCATCTATTTTGTTTTGCCAATGCTACTTGTCTGGTTGAGCACAATCTCTTTTTGTTAATTCACTTTATTTTTCATTCATTCATCCATGGTGAAGATGATCCACGTTAATCTTTTTACATCTGTAGTGCTTATTTTATAGTTATAGTTATGGATAACGAGAGATGAGCCACCATATATTGTTTTCATAGTATGGACCGACTGTTTTCATAATATTGAGTGTTCTCATAATGACGTTGATACTCTTCGATCATCAGCTTCAGCCCGTAGGGCATTGATGAGTCCACCACTGCCATACCCATGTCAAGTTGTAGCCACATTCAGGTAAAAATGTTAATCAAAATTCAAATGGTTGACACAAAGATGAGGCTGAGATTTTAATCAGTATTGATTACTGTTTAGAAAACAAAGAGCACTAATCAGCACAACATCACACCAGAGTTTGAATTCCATACATAAAACATTACAGTAAAGAACAGAACTGAATGAAAGAAAAAATCTGTATACAGAGAGATACAATATAATTGTAAGGAGATCATCCATATTTATAATAAATTGGGAGAAGCCCAACATTGAAAACTGGTCGTTGGAAAATTCACCAACCAAGTAATGATAGGTCAAATGTGCATAGTAATTAGATCACTGACCTAAATAAATTTGAGTCTTTAACTCCATGGTGTATGTACAACAACAATTATGATTACCTTTTCATGAGATCTACAGGTAACCCTTGTTTGTCAGGCCTCCATTGCCTGTACACTACCAAAGAAATCTCCAAGGCATACTTTCCAGTAAACACTGTTCTTTCAAGAATGCCTCCGCCATTTATAAGAATCTGGCGAGCCAGAGCATTGATGTTGATTGTGTCCTGGAAATGAGGGCTCAATAGCTTGTGAATGGGATGCATCACACTCAGCTGTCTGTTAGTAGCAATAATAAATGGTTCCGTAACTACATGAGTCTTGAGCCTGAAATAATCCGACCATTACAGTCTCAGACTGGACTATATATAGAATGATATTGTAAATATCAAACAAATTCTGCAGGTATTCTATTAGTTGTGGCTATTTGGGGACTGATAAGCTGATGGTAACCAGAATCATTAACGGTCACGTACGCTTTAGCCAGCTGCCATAGAGCTCCTTCTGCGCCTTCCTCTACTGGAGTAAACACCTTCCCAACACTTGCCCGATCTTCTAAAGGGGGTAGGCTCAACTCGATTGCAGCTATCCTTAATGTGCCATCCTTCTTCAGGAAGAGAATTTCTAAAAAAACTCTGGGGAGTTGAAAGTAAGGGCTTCTGTATTTCCAAATACTAAATTTTTCAATTTTAAATTATTAATGGTTTCCTTCCATATAAAATTATAATGATAGTGATCTCTGAACATTCTTCTTGATCAAGTCATGTTAAGGTTACCTCTATGATATTTATTAAACTTCAGTTTGATAAATCCTTGTAATGTGTTCGGAACTCTATCCTTGGGGAATGGAACATGAACTCTGTAAGGGTCATTTCAACTTTAGTGGGTTACTCTCAAATTTCTGTAACTTAATTGCTCTTCAACTAAAAATATGGTTCCAATATATGAAGTTGAAGCTCCTCGATTTAAATTTTCAAAATATGATTCCAACTTCCAAGAAATGAAATTGAAGCTCCTAGAATACAATTTTCTTTGGAGCCCAACTGCATGCTACTATCACTGGAATTACATTCACGCATAATTTTTTTCCAATATGTTGTATTTGCCTTTTTGCATAACAAAATGGAAGGAAATATATGTGTGTATTTTTAAGTCAAAATTAAAATAACCATAAACAACACCATGAAACTTCTTGTAAATTACAAATACAACTATTCAATAGATACATATCTCGGTAGAAAAAACCAGTTGTAGAGGGATATTGTTTCCACCCAGATGTAGAAATCCCAAAGACTCACCCCAAGTTCAAGGCAAAGATGTGATAAGGGAAAACTCTCCCCAAAACAGCAACAATGTGAAAACCAAATCCAAAATAAATGAGCATCAGAATATTTCATTACAACGAAATAGATCCCAATTATGTCTCTGTAAAAGAAGGGCATCAATTCATAAAGTAATCAATCAATCCCTTGCAGTACATATAGCCATCAACAAGGAAAGAAAAATGTTGTTCTTATACAATGAAAAAATAGCCCCCTGAATCCCAAGATATTGTGATATCCATCACCACTTGAAATGAACTGCAATGAATCCCAGTAGAGAAATCTGTATCATATGAAATGACTTGCAATTAATCCCAGAGAATTGTGATATCCATTGTCATATCTTTCATGAGGGAAATGTGTATTGTCATATGAAATAAATTGCAGTGAATCCCACAATATTGTGATATTCATTATCACCTATTTTGTTTTGCCAATGCTACTTGTCTAGTTGAGCACAATCTCTTTTTGTTAATTCACTTTATTTTTCATTCATTCATCCATGGTGAAGATGATCCATGTTAATCTTTTTACTTCTGTAGTGCTAATTTTATAGTTATAGTTATGGATAACGAGAGATGAGCCACCATATATTGTTTTCATTGCATGGACCGACTGTTTTCATAATATTGAGTGTTCTCATAATGGCGCTGATACTCTTCGATCATCAGCTTCAACCCGTAGGGCATTGATGAGTCCACCACTGCCATACCCATGTCAAGTTGTAGCCACATTCAAGTAAAAATGTTAATCAAAATTCAAATGGTTGACACAAAGATGAGGCTCAGATTTTAATCAGTATTGATTACTGTTTAGAAAACAAAGAGCACTAATCAGCACAACATCACACCAGAGTTTGAATTCCATACATAAAAAATTACAGTAAAGAACAGAACTGACTGAAAGAAAAAATCTGTATACAGAGAGATACAATATAATTGTAAGGAGATCGTCCATATTTATAATAAATTGGGAGAAGCCCAACATTGAAAACTGGTCGTTGGACAATTCACCAACCAAGTAATGATAGGTCAAATGTGCACAATAATTAGATCACTGACCTAAATAAATTTTAGTCTTTAACTCCATGGTGTATGTACAACGACAATTATGATTACCTTTTCATGAGATCTGCAGGTAACCCTTGTTCGTCAACCCTCCATTGCTTGTACACTACCGAAGAAATCTCCAAGGCATACTTTCCAGTAAACACTGTTCTTTCAAGAATGCCTCTGCCATTTATAAGAATCTGGTGAGCCAGAGCATTGATGTTGATTGTGTCCCGAAAATGAGGTCTCAATAGCTTGTGAACGGGATGCATCACACTCAGGTGTCTGTTAGTAGCAATAATAAATGGTTCAGTAACTACATGAGTCTTGAGCCTGAAGGAATCTGACCATTACAGTCTTAGACTGGACTATATATAGAATGATATTGTAAATATCAAACAAATTCTGTAGGTATTCTATTAGTTGTGGCTATTTGGAGACTGATAAGCTGATGGTAACCAGAATCATTAACAGTCACGTACGCTTTAGCCAGCTGCCATAGAGCTCCTTTTGCGCCTTCCTCTGTTGGAGTAAACACCTTCCCAACACTTGCCCGATCTTTTGAAGGGGGTAGGCTCAACTCAATTGCAACTGGCCTTAATGTGCCATCCTTCTTCAGGAAGATAATTTCTAAAAAAACTCTGGGGAGTTGAAAGTAAGGGCTTCTGTATTTCCAAATATTAAAGTTTTCAATTTTAAATTATTAATGGTTTCCTTCCATATAAAATTATAATGATAGTGATCTCTGAACATCCTTCTTGATCAAGTCATGTTAAGGTTACCTTTATGATATTTATTAAAGTTCAGTTTGATAGATCCTTGTAATGTGTTCGGAACTCTATCCTTGGGGAATGGAACATGAACTCTGTAAGGGCCATTTCAACTTTAGTGGGCAACTCTCAAATTTCTGTAACTTAATTGCTCTTCAACTAAAAATATGGTTCCAATATATGAATTTGAAGCTCCTGGATTTAAATTTTCAAAATATGATTCAAACTTCCAAGAAATGAAATTGAAGCTCCTAGAATACAATTTTCTTTGGAGCCCAACTGCATGCTACTATCACTGGAATTACATTCGCACATAATTTTTTTCCAATATGTTGTATTTGCCTTTTTGCATAACAAAATGGAAGGAAATATATGCGTGTATTTTTAAGTCAAAATTAAAATAACCATAAACAACACCATGAAACTTCTTGTAAATTACAAATACAACTGTTCAATAGATACATATCTCGGTAGAAAAACCAGTTGTAGAGGGATATTGTTTCCACCCAGATGTAGAAATCCCAAAGACTCACCCCAAGTTCAAGTCGAAGATGTGATAAGGGAAAAATCTCCCCAAAATAACAACAATGTGAAAACCAAATCCAAAATAAATGAGCATCAGAATATTTCATTACAAAGAAATAGATCCCAATTATGCCTCTGTAAAAGAAGGGCATCAATTCATAAAGTAATTAATCAATCCCTTGCAGGACATATAGCCATCGGCAAGGAAAGAGAAATGTTGTTCCTATACAATGAAAAAATAGCCCCCTGAATCCCAAGATATTGTGATATCCGTCACCACTTGAAATGAACTGCAATGAATCCCAGTAGAGAAATCTGTATCATATGAAATGACTTGCAATTAATCCCAAAAAATTGTGATATCCATTGTCATATATTTCATGAGGGAAATGTGTATTGTCATATGAAATAAATTGTAGTGAATCCCACAATATTTTGATATTCATTATCATCTATTTCATTTTTCCAATGCTACTTGTTTGGTTGAGCACAATCTCTTTTTGTTAATTCACTTTATTTTTGATTCATTCATCCATGGTGAAGATGATCCATGTTAATCTTTTTACTTCTGTAGTGCTAATTTTATAGTTATATTTATGGATAATGAGAGATGAGCCACCATATATTGTTTTCATAGTATGGACCAACTGTTTTCATAATATTGAGTGTTCTCATAATGACACTGATACTCTTCGATCATCAGCTTCAGCCCGTAGGGTATTGATGAGTCCACCACTACCATACCCTTGTCAAGTTGTAGCCACATTCAGGTAAAAATGTTAATCAAAATTCAAATGGTTGACACAAAGATGAGGCTGAGATTTTAATCAGTATTGATTACTGTTTAGAAAACAAAGAGCACTAATCAGCACAGCATCATAAGAGAGTTTGAATTCCATACATAAAACATTACAGTAAAGAACAGAACTGACTGAAAGAAAAAATCTCTATACAGAGAGATACAATATAATTATAAGGAGATCATCCATATTTATAATAAATTGGGAGAAGCCCAACATTGAAAACTGGTCGTTGGACAGTTCACCAACCAAGTAATGATAGGTCAAATGTGCACAGTAATTAGATCACTAACCTAAATAAATTTTAGTCTTTAAATCCATGGTGTATGTACAACAACAATTATGATTACCTTTTCATGAGATCTACAGGTAACCCTTGTTCGTCAAGCCTCCATTGCCTGTACACTACCAAAGAAATCTCCAAGGCATACTTTCCAGTAAACACTGTTCTTTCAAGAATGCCTCTACCGTTTATAAGAATCTGACGAGCCAGAGCATTGATGTTGATTATGTCCTAGAAATGAGGGCTCAATAGCTTGTGAACGGGATGCATCACACTCAGTTGTCTGTTAGTAGCAATAATAAATGGTTTCGTAACTGCATGAGTCTTGAGCCTGAAAGAATCCGACCATTACAGTCTCAGACTGGACTATATATAGAATGATATTGTAAATATCAAACAAATTCTGCAGGTATTCTATTAGTTGTGGCTATTTGGGGACTGATAAGCTGATGGTAACCAGAATCATTAACGGTCACGTACGCTTTAGCCAGCTACCATAGAGCTCCTTCTGCGCCTTCCTCTACTGGAGTAAACACCTTCCCAACACTTGCCCGATCTTCTGAAGGGGGTAGGCTCAACTCGATTGCAACTGGCCTTAATGTGCCATCCTTCTTCAGGAAGAGAATTTCTAAAAAAACTATGGGGAGTTGAAAGTAAGGGCTTCTGTATTTCCAAATATTAAAGTTTTCAATTTTAAATTATTAATGGTTTCCTTCCATATAAAATTATAATGATAGTGATCTTTGAACATCCTTCTTGATCAAGTCATGTTAAGGTTACCTTTATGATATTTATTAAAGTTCAGTTTGATAGATCCTTGTAATGTGTTCAGAACTCTATCCTTGGGGAATGGAACATGAACTCTGTAACGGCCATTTCAACTTTAGTGGGTTACTCTCAAATTTCTGTAACTTAATTGCTCTTCAACTAAAAATATGGTTCCAATATATGAAGTTGAAGCTCCTGGATTTAAATTTTCAAAATATGATTCCAACTTCCAAGAAATGAAATTGAAGCTCCTAGAATACAATTTTATTTGGAGCCCAACTGCATGCTACTATCACTGGAATTACATTCGCACATAATTTTTTTCCAATATTTTGTATTTGCCTTTTTGCATAACAAAATGGAAGGAAATATATGCGTGTATTTTTAAGTCAAAATTAAAATAACCATAAACAACACCACGAAACTTCTTGTAAATTACAAATACAACTGTTTAATAGATACATATCTCGATAGAAAAAACCAGTTGTAGAGGGATATTGTTTCCACCCAGATGTAGAAATCCCAAAGACTCACCCCAAGTTCAAGGCGAAGATGTGATAAGGGAAAACTCTCCCCAAAATAGCAACAATGTGAAAACCAAATCAAAAATAAATGAGCATCATAATATTTCATTACAATGAAATAGATCCCAATTATGTCTCTTTAAAAGAAGGGCATCAATTCATAAAGTAATCAATCAATGCCTTGCAGGACATATAGCCATCGGCAAGGAAATAGAAATGTTGTTCCTATACAATGAAAAGAAGCCCCGTGAATTGCAAGATATTGTGATATCCATCAGCACTTGAAATGAACTGCAATGAATCCCAGTAGAGAAATCTGTATCATATGAAATGACTTGCAATTAATCCCAAAAAATTGTGATATCCATTGTCATATCTTTCATGAGGAAAATGTGTATTGTCATATGAAATAAATTGCAGTGAATCCCACAATATTGTGATATTCATTATCATCTATTTCGTTTTGCCAATGCTACTTGTCTCATTGGGCATAATCTCTTTTTGTTAATTCACTTTATTTTTCATTCATTCATCCATGGTGAAGATGATCCATTTTAATCTTTTTACTTCTGTAGTGCTAATTTTATAGTTATAGTTATGGATAACGAGAGATGAGCCACCATATATTGTTTTCATAGTATGGACCGACTATTTTCATAATATTGAGTGTTCTCATAATGACGCTGATACTCTTAGAATTTGTCTTCCAGGAAGAGGAGGTTGAAGTGTAGACTTTAGAGTTAAGCTTCTCTCCATCCTTGTCTTTCTCAGTAATAAAAATTTTCAAAACTTACATTAAAATTATAAAATACTTGTAATGTTATTGAGGCACCCCAATTTGAAGCAGTGGATCTAGACTGTAAGAATCTGCAGGAACAGTGCTGCCGCGCCACCTGAAAGAAGATAAGTTTCTAATGCCAGGTAATAGGCATGTGTTCATGAAGTTAATCTGTTCTAATCAATAGCACTGAAGATAACATGCAGAGAAGGATATAATCTGATAGATGAAATAAAAGCTTTGTTGGAGAACAGATGCAGAGGAATCGTCTCCTCTGCTGATGTTCTCATATTGGCTACTCATGATGCAGTTGCACTGGTAAGCTTTCAATATCAAAAATCTTCCTTAAAAACAATGAATTTAGATGCAAAGGCAATATTTACAACTGGAGATTGTAATATCAGTCAGGGGATCTTGATTACCTAGTACCAACTGGATGAAGGGATGACATAGTAAGTATTCCAAGTCCAACATTCTCCGTTGGCTTTGTACTAAATGTGTTTGAAACAGTTGGTTTCAACCCCACAAATTTAGTGACAATGCTAGGTAAGCTTCCTGGAGAATCAGTCAACTCGATCTTTTGAAGGGGGGTAGGCTCAACTCAATTGCAACTGGACTTAATGTGCCATCCTTCTTCAGGAAGAGAATTGAACAAGAAGCATATGTCTTGGTGAGAGAAAAAGCATTTATTCGATCCAGATGCGGTATCAAGGCATCATGGTGGTCCAGAATGAAGAGTCTGTTATCCCAGAGAGCCTGAAAATATCATATCCATCTATGAATACATGAATCTCACTACTGCTACAGATCAAAAGACAAGCCAAATTACAAGGAACAAGCATTGAGTTGGATCAATATACCTGCTCCACTGTTAGACCGTCAAGATTATTTTCAATGTGTGAAGCAATAATAGAACTGATCTGAGGACTAGACATCAAAGGGTCCAGTTTACTTCTCGGAGGAAAACTCTGTGAATTCAACCATTCACAACAATAAAATTATGTATCCAAAACGCTCATCTCGTGGGACACATCTCGTACTGTTTACAGCATCGACACCCAAAATCCAGGCTCCGATGTCGCTAGAGAAACTGCAGTAGCAATGGCTGTTGCGTCCATCGTTTTCTGAACATCCGACTTCTCTTATTCTCAAAGTCTTTTCAAACTGCAACTTAGGGAAATTAAAATATGGGTGACTAATAAGCATCTAATGATCGCCATTGCCATGAGTGAGAATGGCGAGAAGAAAATTCATGAACCGTTTCAGTTTCATGAACCGTTTTTTGGATCAATGATCAAACTTTGTTCAATCGTCTAACACCACAAATCCACGGTGAACAATAGGACACGACGACGGCTGGGGAAATTCATTTCAAAAGGAAACGCCTTGTGGCGTAAATATATATGAAGAAAATATTTATTAACACCAAAATTACAAAAAATAATGATTTTTACTTAGAAAATTATTTATTGGGGACATGACAGTCCTCCTCACAAAAAATTGTTTGTATTTTGGCAATGCCTGAACAAGCACCCTCTTTGACTGTTGATCACCACTATCACCACCAATAATATTATGGTCCCAAATGTGCCACTGAGTAATCCCCGATCTACACATTTTCCTGTTATGAAGGAATCCCTCGATACCGGGATCCCAAGCCATCCTAATCAATTTGAATCACCCCTTACTCCACTCACTGTCCAATCAGATATAGGTACCAGAAACCCCCTGCACATTATTAATAAGTAGATCATCATGATAATGTAGGACTCTGTCCAACTCTCCGTAAAGTTGACATACCGAGTAGTCCACCTCATGCACTCCAAGAGTAAAATCCTGAAGATACAACCCAATCCATATGGGGATGAAGTCTCTCCGAGATGAACCTCCCTTGGTATCCTCTAGGTGATCAACATGCCATGTTGATGAAGTCTCCCATGCCATCAATGTGCCACTAAATCCCTAAGGAATATCTGAGTGATCCCCCCCATAATATCCATCTCATTCCTAAAGTTGGATGATTTGTCAAGTATTGTGATGTACAGGTCCCATCCTAGTCTCATAAGGGTGCCACCATGATGTCATTGTGCCACTTATACTCCAACTGGTTTCCCATCATGCAAACACTATATACTCCACCTCTAAAACCTAATGGCGAAATATCGATGAAGGTCAAACTCATCCTGCACAGGTATCTCTATGATGTAAATATCTTCCCATCCATTTCTAATCCAGATCTTGAGCTGCAATTTGGAAACCATGTCTCGCCATACAATGGATGTCATAGTGATCCCTTGTGTTTCAACCCCAAAGTGAGCTAGATCACCCTCTGTTATGGTCTCGCACCTCACAAAATGGAGTGCTCTATCAAATAACTGAATCCCTAGTTCCCATAACCAAATATGTTGTAGAATAATCCTGATTACTACTAGAATCCACCTACCCCATATCTATGCACCTTACATGTAACCAATATATAGACACCACACATCATGAATAAATCTAGTGCATGCAAAGTTGCCTTGCACCTACCATACCACACCATGGGATCTATTATCCTTGTCTTCTGGAAGCACACCCTGATACTACCCAAAGACTAAACATTTACTCGTAAGAAAAGTCAACCACCTATTGTATATGCTCCTGTGACACCTTGTAGTTCCTTAACCAAAATGTGTCATGCATCCCCTTAAGTATGAACTCAAGGGTGGAACATATGCTACCTCTGTAATGAACCACTCACTCCCCAAGCCTGTTCCTATAAGTTCATGCCCTAACCAAATGCCACCACTAAGAATTCTCTCCCTTGGTGCTGAGTCCCGTCCAAATATCTCAGGTGAGGTCCCCGCACCTTGCTTGTCATGCCTAGAGTGTCAAAGTAGGACAACCAATTTAGTTGTGCTTGCAAGTGATGTAGAAGAGGAACAAGCATGTGAGTCCACATGGATACCATCAAATGTTTCTCATCTGCGTCATCATCGATCCTAAGTGAAATACATCCACATGTGTGTCTGGAGTCCCCGTCCATAAGTCTCCTTAGATGCAACACTCCAATACCTTGTCATGCAACACCATACACCTCTGCATATCACAGAATATCCATGTACTCCTCAGCGTGCCACTGTACACTGCAGCCTATCCATATAGACCACTAGATACCCCTTGCCACTTTTGTACCATCCTGTAGCATCTCAAATCATGTTTGTGTCATTGTACTTGACACTCCTCGCATGTACTCAATGTGATGTGAGTTGCGCCTCCTACTCCATATCACAAACCAACACACTACAACACACCATCACACATTTCCATGCCCACTTGTAAACCATTGCCCAATGTTATACGCTCCTACACACCATTGAGTGCCATGGCCTAAAGGTGGGACAATACGAGTTGACCCACACCCTAATAGCCTCACCACCTCCATCGTCACATCACCATACCCTCTAATGAATGGGTTTCCCCTCCAAATCCTCCATAAGAAACCCAAGAGGTGAATATCTCTATGTACCTCAATGACCATTGTTCCCCAACTAACTGGGGAGAGTCATTGGACCCAAAAACATCATTTTCTAGTGGTCTGCCGATGCCACCTCCTTTGATAAACTCCTACCATATTATGTTGATCATCCTACAATCCCATGTATGCTCAACATGCCCAGACAATCCATAAATTCTGCCTACTCCCCTTTCAATCCAACATGTCACTAGTGTTGATGGAGATATGAAAGTGTGTGGGCACTTAGTCACCAGATACATAGCACAACTAATACCGCCACTAACCAAGCCCATGTTGTGGCGGGGAATCCCGCCTAGATCCCAACAATAGTCTAGCCCTTGGGCCCCTCTAATAACCCACGACCCCTGCTAGACTATGCTCCTAGCCATGGACATATCTAGGCACCTAGTTGGATCCACCATATACCAACTTAATATCTCCTGCAATCCAACCCTAAGAGAGAGATCGAATGCATGAACACCCCTACATGGAACAATCCCTCCATCCTATGAATATTGCACCCTGCATAATTTAGATGTTCTATCTCTATAGTTTGGTCAAGAGATATAATCTTCCTAGGTAACACAACCTCTCTCTTACCAACATGTGAAGGCAATCCAACAATGTTGCGATCCCCATCTATGTATGCTTGAAGAGGGTTTTCGTCTAAAGGTATGAAAATTCTATTAGCTATTGATGCACCTGTATGTTCCTCATTAATGGTTGTTCAAGGATGCTTTCTAATCCTCCTCCACTGCAGGCTCAACATGAGCCACAAATTTCTCCTCCATCGACAACCCATCATGCAAAATATCCTCATCGGTCATCTATAGGTGGTTTTCATCTGACAAATCTGTCATAGATTTGGATGCCTTTGTACCTATCGACTCCTCATCAGTGATGGATATGTCTTATGGAACTTGATCAACATGTTATCCATTTTTATTATCTAAAAATCGGGCATGGCCCTGGGCACCTCATCAATGAATGACCTGAAAGGTTGATGCTCTACTCTCTTTATTAATGCCTCAACTTGCCCCATCACAGGGCTAACAAATGGTGATGATTTTGGAGTCACGTCAGCCAGATCTACGTCCTCCTCACAATCTTACGTACCTTCAGCCTCCTACTCAATGTCCTCCTTATGCTTTGTGTTAGTGTACTATTGATGCCTCGAAAATCACTGCATCACCATCGGGGAAAACCACCCAGTTCGGACCTTAAAGGCAACTCCTTTTCCGTTTGGTGTGGTGGCTCCGACTGGATATAATGGGACCAATTTCCCAATGATTTTGTAAATGGGATGAATAAGTGATTGATTTTCTAATAGCTAATGGTAGTGATGGATCATTTATTCTAAAATGCAATAATATAAATAACTAATCTATCCCGAGAAATCTTTCTCTTTAGTGTAATTCTTGATGGTTCTTATTAACAAGTAGGCATATAGATGACTCTACTCATAAACAAAAATGTTCATTCATATGATAATTACTTTGTTCAAGTAGTTGAACAAAGTAACAATTAAAACATTATTACACTATTCTTTATATATCATTGACATTAATATGAATGAATAATAACAAACCTTAAACATTCAATAGTGATAAGCCAAAGAACTATTGTGAAAGCGCATACATATATCAATAATAGCAAAAATGAAGAAACGCTGATTCATATAAAAGAATGAAGAAAAGATATAGATAGTAGTACCATATGTAATTTGAATCCCCTCCGATATCAATCGCATTCAGATTCTAGCTTTCAACATAGAAATTCTTTTACAAAAAGCAATAGTGCATATCACATAAAAGTACTCTTCATTAAAACTCAGAATTCCGGTCCAGTTTTTATAAAAAATATATTTTGGAAGCATAGTAGTGCAACTCCCGATCCAAGTCTTAATAAAAAATTTGAGGACCCCTTCTAAAAGCATGAAAGGTTCTACAAATACTATCTAAACTAATAAACTATGAAATAAAAATGTTGTGTGCTAGTATAACCAAATCAAAAATATATATGAAAATCTCCCTGAAATAGGCATGCTTGTAGTCGATCAGAAAGGTTCATTGTTTCAGTTGATTATCTTTTGGCTTGAGCTGGCATATGGCGAGCATCGGTTGCAGTTCTGGAGGATGACTCATGCACGAATGTAACTGGGCAGTATATGTGGCATTAGTAATTTCGGGAATCATGTAATTGATCGCATCGGTGAGGCATTTCATCACTGTTCTCTAACTATATGGTTTAACAAGGAAGAACCAAAACGTTTCCCATGTTAAATTTTGAATGCCCACAATCAATCTCTCTCTTTTCCAGCTCCTGTTTCCATGTCTGTTCCAATGTTTTTACTGATGGCAGTTTCCCTGGAGAACATTCTGAAATTAAATTTAACAAATAAAGGGTATCATTAATCAATTCAACCAGATTACTAGTTGCCGATCTACATCTTGATGTTTCCCTTTCTGCTTTCATCAATTGAGATTGCCACTCAAGGAATAGGATTTCCTTATGTGATTCTAGAATTTGGGGTAGATTTGCAGCTTGTCCTTCCTTGGTTTCTTTCCAAGAGAGAAACTCTGTTAATGTTTCATCTGCTTACTCCAATTTCTGTCTTGCATCAACTGACTTATCAATCATAGATCAGGAAATTTCACATAAGGCAGGAACAAGAGAAATATTATTACATAACAAGCTCAACTGATTAGATAGTGCTTTAGTAATTTGGAGAGCCTCTGATTTGAATTCTTCCACTTGACGAAATCCTTTGAACCTTTCTATTTGCAATTATAGTTGAGTGGTCTATTCTTCTTTTGATTTGCTCGACTGTTCATTCATTGAATTCATCTTATTCAATGCTTGAGATAGTTCCTTTTGCTTCTGAACTGCATGTTGATCTATCTTCTTCTTCTCTTTGAGAAATTGTTCATTTAATTCATCGTTTGACTGCTTCTGTGCTGCTAACTACTGCTCTAATTGCTCTATCCTATGCTGTTTCTCATGTACCTGTGTCTCCAGTGAAACGATTGCTTGATCCTTTTATTTAAGCAAATTTCTGACTTCTGATGCCTTGTCCATAGTAGTTGTTGTGTATGTTCCAGCATACAGAGAGAGTTTAGTAAGATCTTCGGAGGGGTTGACTTCCTCTCTCCATACCACATTATTTATCTCCATATGTGCAGGCAAAAGAGAAGATTGATCAAGTTTTCTCTTTTTCCTTTGTCTCTTTGTTACAACCCTATGCTTAGGGCTGTAGAAGACATCCAAGGGTGGTATTTCTTCTACATGCAGAACAATTTCATCGGATGGGTTTTCTGGAATCATCTCTACATCCTTTTGAGTCATGGGTGGGCTGCTAGTTCCTTCATTTGGAACTGTATTAGTTGTTGTCTTCTAACTAGTTGTCATCTCAGGTGTGCTAAATCCTTGCAAACTCTCAGTATTGCTGATGATTGAGTCAAACTGTTTCCATTCTTTGAGTAGTTTGGGATCAATATGAATGTCTGAATCAATAAGTTCACTGCCTTTTCCTCATTCTTGCTCCTACTCTGGTATTTTTTCTTTCTTAGGAAATTTTTCCATTGCAGGAGTTTTATCGACAGCTTGTTGTTCAGTTTCACTTGACTGGAGTGTCGGGGTTGTGGCTAATAGGTCTAAACACAGAGTTTGCAACCTCTGGTCTCTAAGCCTATTGAATGTTTCTAACCCTTCATCTTCATATTTCATCTTGGCAAATACTTTAACCTAAAATAATGATTTAGCCTAAGTGAATAAATCATCGAAGTCATCAGCTTCATGATCAAATTTAGCATGTTTGGCTTGAGATGTGACGTTATAAGAAACCTGTCTTGGATCATATTGCCTGTTAGGAATTGTGGCAAGATTTATCATTTGAATCTTTTCTGTCTCTTTCTCGGCATGCTTGTAGTCATGTAGAGTGAAAATGCCACAGTGTAATGGAAATGTAGGCCACATGTGTTTCGTTGAATCCTTAAGGGTTTTGGATGTCCCTTCTACTGTAATTTGATAAGCCAATTCCCGAGCTAACAATTTATCAGGCACATACAGGGGGAGAACATGGGGTTTAGTGAGGCTACCAAAAAGCCTTACATAGGTAAATTTTTCCTCCCTTAACCAACTACCTACTGCTGTCAAGTCAATCTCTGCTTCCTGGGATATCCTAGGAGCAGGCTTATTAAAAATATAATAATGTACAGGTAAAATAAAACCATTGCAAATTTTATACAGATGATTTTTGTAGTGAGCCTTCCATAACTACTAATGATAAATATGAATTGGATTTGGATCCTAAGTAGTCCACTTCCATCCAAGTATTGAATATTCAGAATTAAAGCAAATAGTATCCATAATATATACATTGAATAGAAAGGGGGAATGGTCCTGGAAGTTTTATGTGCATTTGTTATGTACTCTAAAATTGTTGTGGCTAGTTTATGAGACAAAATATTTGCCTAATCCATCACATAACCATTGATTACATCTTCCATTAGGGGGACCATTTCTATGGTGAATTTGGCAGAATCATGTATTCCCCACATCCTACACATCATAGCTCCATCATAACAATAAGGGGAAGCCAATGAGTCAACAAAGTGCTTACCCAATGACTCGTGCTTGTATTTTTCTAGAAAATGTCTCCATTGCTTTATCGGTGCTGACTCTGAGTCATTTTCCTTCGCAAATGCTTCTAGGAATGCCCTATTGTATTGCTTCTTAGGTTGAGGTAAATGGTACATTTTCCTGAGATCTTCAGGCTGGAATGAGCCGAATATCCTTCCATCTAATGTGGAGAATGTTCAATCTGTCACTGGAATTTTCTCTACCACCCATCTTACCACATCCGTGTATGGCAGGATTTTAGCTTGCGCTGCTATCCTATGAAGATAAGAACAATCCAATTCTTTAAGAGTTCCCACTGATTTGTTGGTTGAATCGGCTATGGCTTCCTTTGATAACTCTTCGGGCTCCTCTGATTCTATCAGATTATAAATACTTTCCAAACTTGTATTTCTTAGACCAAGACACGTCGTATCTGAGATTAATCCTTTCTTGCTTGGTTCTGGTTCTTTGGTTTCAAGAGTTGCCATGGACTTCTTTGATTTATTCCCCATTTTCTCTGGATTTCTAAGTTTGGAGGAACTCTGCACAAATAGTTGCAAACCGTAATATAGGAATAGTGGTAATATAAGCCAATATGACAATGAATAGAATTACGTTGATTGGCATATGATAAATGAAATATAGTTAGGGATTACCATGGATAAAATATTTTAAAGAATCTATACTTAACTGTAATATTAAATGGCCATCTGAACTGCCAATCATGGTAAATAATATCATAAATGCCCATCTTGTTGCTTATATACCAAATGAGTATTTCAAGCGTGCTTTAGATTTCATTGATCGGTGATCAGCGATAAATCACAAATCGACGATCGGGAGTGTCAAAGGGAAGGGCTTTAGTACTTGCTGTAAATATCTCTGATTACCGAAAGGTGATACAATATAATGCATGCAAACTGTTTTAATGTATATTTACCTTTTGAGATGTGCGCCCAATTAATAGATCATAGTTGGGGTTTGGCTTGAGCTTTATCCTTTTGTCATGTGACTTCGTCGATTGCCAATTGCGATTTACTTTATCGCATCGGGAGTTTTGATTAGGCCTTTTCATATATCCCTTTGTCATTGACACGACCAATTTGCTGATTGCGATTTCTTTATCAGATCGAAGGAGTTGAGGGGCTTTGTTTTATGTACCTTTGGCATTTGTTTTCCCCGATTGCCGATTGCTATTACCTTTTCGGATCGGAGAAGTGGTTGAGGTTTCACTTTTGCGTGTGTTTCCTTTTTTATTGCGATATGTGATCTTCGATCGCTTTATCACAGTATAGAATGGTTTTATAATATTTTTTAAAGGAACACTTTGTTTTTAATTAAAGGGCCTTATAAAATGATTCATTTACATCGGGGTTTTTAATAAGGATTTTTCTTGTGATGAGGTAAATACCGTTTTATTCACACATCTAACTGAGTTTATTTTAAAAGGGAACCATTTCATATTAAGATCTTATGTAAAGGTTTTAATGAAATGGGGGGTTGTTGTACAGCACAACAATTGGCGATTCACTAGAAGAAATAGTTATCTCTGAGAAAATAATATAATCCTTTAACTTTCTTAATCTGAAAACCTTAATATATAGCGGAAATCTAATACAACTAGGTAACCATATATTCTGAATATAATGAAGACTATTTTTGCTATCTCTTTCTCATCTCAAAATTAAATACATTCTAAGTTTTAAGTAAACCATAATTGGTTGATAATGATAAAACAAAAGACTTCTCCAACTTAGCTTGTATAATGACCCCTTTGTCATAGGCATAGCCACTGCTGAGAGCAAACATCCATAGTCTCGGCAGGGTTACCTTTTAACGATTTAATCATTCATTGTTCCATCCATTTTAGAGTATAATTTAAAAGAATGAATCCAAAAATATATGTTTCCACATTTTTTGTATTTCATTTTCTTTTTTTCTTACTTCTTTATTTGTAAGATAAAAAACCATTGTCCTGGTTTGGTGGCTAGCTATTGGCAATGCCATTAACTGGTTGTAATTTAATTGAACAAGTTGGCTTGTGATGAGACCCCTTGTATTATAATTGTAAGCCATTACCCTGTTTTGGTATTCAGTGTTATTACTGTCAGTTGACCTAGTCCCCTATGAACATGGTAAGCAGGCTTATGATAAGACCTCTTATCTTTTATATCAAATATATTTTAGAATTACACTCTGAAAAATGATAAACTTTGATGGATGGGGTGAATAATTTTCTCCTTAAGAGAACATGGACGACAATTTGAGAGTTGAAGATGCTAAGCTTGAATCGGTCTTTGCTTCGTATTGATAACCGTTTTTAGGCTTCTAAAACTTTAAAATGATTTATAGTATTTTTATTTTTTGAGAAGATTTCACAAAAATGAAAAGGGTTTTCAGAATTCAATCATAACTAATTCCCTAGAATTTTCCTTTTCCTACAAGGCTTCCATCTATCAAAAGTAAATATTAAGACTATTTTCTTTTGAGTGACTTCTCAATATAGTAAAGACCAATAGAATGCTATTTACAAATTTATTTCCTAAGACAAAAATAAACACAAATATAGTTGGAAATTGAATATTTACAAAGTGAGAAGGGTTACCTCCTGAATTGAAGAAAATTTTCAAGATAAAGCCATTGACAGGAAGAGAATCTCTCTTTCCTGATAGATCTTGTAATATGAATGTAGATTTGCCTATCTTCTCGCTGATTTGGAATGGTCCAAGCCACATTTTCTGAAACTTAGTGTGTTTTCCTTTATCCTCATGGGCTTTGTCCCAGTTCAAAACCAGATCACCAACTTGTAAATGTTTTGAGCCTATTGAAGTTATATCAAAAGAAGACTTAGTAATTTGTTGATGCTTTGCATGTGTAATTCAGGTTTTATCCCTTTCTTCCTCTAGTTTCAGAACCTGATCATGTCTCAATTGAATAGAAGATGAGGGATTTTCTTCAATAAACTGCACTAAGGCTAGTGATGGAAGTAATAAGTTTGATGGTATGACAGCCTCCTTTCCATACACTAGATTAAATAGAGAAGTGCCTATTGAGGCCTTCTGTGTTATACGGTCTACCCATAGTGCAAATATCAAAGATTTATGCCAATTCTTATGATTCTGATCAATAGTTCTCTTAATGATTTTGATAAGATTTTTATTGGTATATTTTGCTAAACCATTACCCTGAGGGTAGTAGTTTGCAGAATATTTCAATTTGAATCCTCTTTTGATAGAAAATTCAAGTAGAGAATTACCATAGAAGTAAGATGCATTATAAAAAATAAGAGCGTTTGGGACACCAGACCTGGTAATGATGAATTGATCTATGAATTCAATGATTGCCTCAGAGTTTGCTGCCTTTAAAGGAATTGCTTCCACCCACTTAGTAAAGTGATTGGTAGCTGTAAGGATATATGTATGATGTTTGGATGAATGTGGAGTAATTTCTCCGATGATATCCAATCCCCATTGTTTAAAGGGTTGTTCAATGTTGACTGGTTGCAAAGGAAAAGCCTGCTTCCTTTGTCTTCCACTAGTAGTTTGATATGTTTAGCATTTCCTTACATATTCATGATTATCCATAAATAAGTTGGGCCAGTAATACCCAACATGAATGATTTTGTGGGTTGTTGTATCAGCTCCAAAATGTCCTCCTACCGGACCATCATGTAGTTCCTGCAAGACCTTTTGCACTTCAGGTTTTTCTAAGCATCTTAACAAAATTGAATCATAATTCCATCTAAACAACACATCATCAACAATCATGAAGTTTTTTTATTTCAGTCTTATGGGATGATTTTTTTTATTGGAACGATTAGAAGGAGCATATCCATTTTTCAAATAGAATATCAAATTTGCATATTGGGATTCAGGATTAATAGTACTTATCTCATTGATCTCTTCAATATCATTTGTACCTTCATGTTCCTGAATATTAGAAGCTCCTGCAAACAACCTACAAAAACCTCGGCCTTTGACAATCTTTGCTGGTTTTATGTCTAAATCATACTCTTGTAATGTTGTGACCCAATTTGCCCTCTTTTCTCCCAATTCCCTTTAAACTAGTAATTGTCTTACTGCTGAAAAAGGAACTATAAAGCTTGTGTGAGCCTTTAAGAGAAAGGGTCTAAAGTGTTTAATGGCTTTGTATGCAGCAAAAGCTTGTTTTTCAACTTCAGAGTAATTAAGTTCAACACCTTGAAGGTTTGAACTATAAAATGAAATTAGTGCTTCCAAGTTTTGATTATTGATTTGTGTAAGCACTACTGCATAGGATGAATCAGATGCAAGAGTATATAGAATGAAATGATTTGAAAAATCAGGAGTGTTTAATGCAGGAGCATTTATGATTGCTTGCTTGATCGAATCAAAAGCTTCTTTTTCTATATGTCCCCATTTAAACACTGAGTTCTTCTTGATCATTGTTTGTAATGGTAAAACAATCTGTGAAAAATATGGAACAAATCTTTTTACAAAATCAATTTGACCTAAAAATGATTGCATTGTTTTTTTATTATGTGGAAATGGGATGTTAGAAATCTCTTTAATTCTATCTAGATCAATATAAATACCGTCCTTTGAAACAATGAAACCCAAGAGTTTACCTTAGTCAAGATCAAAAAAGGACTTCTTACGATTGAGTGAAATGCCATACCTTTTGCAGCGCTCAAATATTTGTTTCAAATCATGCAAGTGATTTGATCTTTTCTTAAAGAAAATAGTAATGTCATCCAAATAGACACCTATTGATTTATTGATTAGACCTTTGAATGTTATTTCCATTGCTCTTTGGAATGTGGTTCCATCATTAATTAATCCAAAAGGCATTTTTTGATAGGCATAAGTTCCCCACTTGGTTCTGAAAGTAGTCTTAAGTTTGTCAACGGGGTGCACCAAAATTTGGTTATACCCTGAAAAACCATCTAAGAAGGACATTAATTCAAAACTAGCTATTGAATGGAGAGTTTGCTCCATTGTTGGTAGAGGGAAGTTATCCTTTTGACTTGCTTTATTAAGATTTCTGAAATCAATACAAATTCTAATGTCACCATTTTTCTTCCTTACTGGCACCATGTTGGACACCCAATTTGAATGTCTAATAGGAAAAATTATCTTAGCTTTCAAGAGTTTGTTTAATTCAGCTTTTATTTGACTCTCTAGGTTAGGATGAATCTTCTTTAACTTCTATTGTACTGGTTTTTCTTCAGATAGCATTGGAATTGTATGTTGTATGATAGATGTATCATACGTTTTAAAATCATCATATTTCCAAGCAAAGACATTTTTATATTTATGCAATAGTCTAATAAATGAAATTCTTTCTTCTGAAGTAAGTTCTAATCCCAAATTGATGTTTTGTGGATTGTCCTCAGTACCAAGGTTTATTAATTCAAATCTCAAAGTAGAACTTTGAAGCTTTGAATTAGTACCCTGTTTAAACCTATCTTTGATGTCATCAAGGTCTTCAAGTTTGACCATTGGTTTGGGTATTGAGTTTTCTTCAAGCTTTTCTTTCATTTGAATATCATGCTCACTTTCATCAATAATTTGATCATCATAGGACTTATCAGAAGTTAAGAAATTTGAAATGTCACCATCATGATTGAACACTTGCCAGTTAGTGACATTGTCATAAATCAATGGCCTGAAAATTAATTCTATTGAAAATCTATCGGGACTATAATATTCAGATGGAAGGAGCTTAGAAGCAACATTGGCTAGTATATCTGCTATTGCATTTTGGGATCTAGGGATGGGATAGATATTAAATGCTAGAAAATGAGATACAAGTTCTTGCACCAAGGTTTGATAATGTTTAAGCTGACTAGAAAGACAATGCATAGTATTCCTGACTTGTCTTATAACAATTTCAGAGTCACCAAACACTTTCAAATATTGTACCTTAAGACCGATTGCTTTATAAAGTCCTTGAATCAAGGCTTCATATTCAACAGTATTGTTTGTGCACTCAAATTCTAATCTGCATGATAACATGGTCTTTTCTCCCTCGGGACTAACTAAAATCCATCCTGCTCCTGCACCTTCATTAGATTTAGACCCATCAAAATATAATGACCAAAACAAAGGTTTATCTACAGTCTTATTTACAGTTTCCTCAGCAATTTTAACACACCTTAATGTATCTGTTTGGGAAAAAATTTCAATTTGAGATGTGAAATTATTAACTGAAAAAGGTAATGATTATGCAGTAAAATTACCAAAGAATGATTCGGATGAGTAGTTACCCAGAATGTTGTTGTTGAATGCTATAGGTTGGTTTTCTTGCTCAAATTCTGTTACAGTATGAGGCATATGCTTCTCTGGATCAATATTTATCTTATTTATCTTTCCTTTATAAGGCAGCCACATGTGGAAATATAACCATGAAGTTTCTCAGACGAGTATCTACTTAAAATTAAGCCATAGAACTCAGGAATATCAGCGATTAAAATATCAATTCTTTGTACCACTCTTGGATCAGCTGATAACCTAATGGTAATTGAGTTGATCTCTCCTAATACTTGGACCTTAGTCCTATCCAACTGGACAATATGGATTGTAGACTTTTGGGGTTCAATGTTCAGTTTGGAACAAACTGAATCTAGCATTATATTCGAAGAAGCCCCTGAGTCTATTAAGAAATTGTGCAGATTTCTTTTATAAATCTCATAGGTCAAGAGAAAAGGAGGAGTATGGGAATTTGATCTATCTTCGATTAGAACAACATCAGTAGCTTCTACTCTACCAGGTGTTGGTTTACCAGTTTCATTGGCAGCTTTGGACAATACAGCATTTGGAAGAGAAGAAGGTACTGCATCTAACTCCTTAAGCAGCAATTTTTTTTTTTATGTTTGAGTTTACTAAGTTCAAACATAATGATATTTGCCTTCGTTTTCTTCATGTCTTCAATAAAGTTGTAATCCATAGAGCCTATAACTACTAATGTTTTAGATGTTGAAGGTGGATTTGAAGATGATCACTGATTTTGAGAAGGTGCAGCTGTAGACTTTTTTGTGGGAGCTTTTTCTTTAGTAATGGTACCCGTGTTCCTTTTCTTCTGAGTTACTTGAACAGGTTCAGGAGTGCCTTTACTTCTGGTAGTTACAAGGAAATCTTCCTGTTCATTTTCTGTATCAGAATTAGGCAAAATAAAGTCCCACATCCCATGACATTCTACAGTTACCTCTTCTTCAGTTTCTTCAGATGATAAGACTGTCTCTTCTTCTTCTTCATCTTCTTCGGGGTCCGACTCTGAATTGGATATAGCATTTGGGGGTTTTGATTCTAGTTTCTTAAAGTTTCTAAATGGATTTTTAGTTGAAGTCTCAACTACTTGCTTCTTGATTTCTATCATTTCGTTTGACATAGTCTTGAGAACCTTTTGGAGACCTTCCATATCATATGGGTCTTTAGCCATTTTCTTTTCTTAATCATCTTTGAAGGAGACCTTTTTAGATTTTCTATCTTCAAGGGTAGCTTTATTTTCTAAGTCGATGATACGTTTTTCCACAACAATTGTCTCTTTCATATTTTCAGCTAGAGCAGTTTTTGCAGCTCTATCTACAAAGATAGCTATATTTGAAGGTAAAGTTATTATATACCATTCACTTCTAACTTGTTCACTAGGTTTAGAGGCAGTCGGGATCTTATTTAATAGTTTATTAAACCATGAATTAAACTCTTTTATAGGGTCTTTAGACTCTATCCTAAGATTTGAAAGATCATTAATTAATGTTGCTATAGATCTGTCATCACCGTATTTAATCCAGAACTGTTCTTGAAAAATATTCCAACTAGTAATGGATCCTAATGGTAAGGAAAGGTACTAAGACGTAGCTGATCCTTGTAGAGTATAAGGGAAAAGTATGACAACCACATCTTCCTCAGTAACTTCTTTCAAGTTAATTGATAACATAAAGTTGTTAATGTGTTCATCTGCTGGTATGCTTACATCTGGATTAAATTTCGGAAACCATTGTTTAGGATGAGCTGGCAATGGGTGCAAAGGTGCAGGCATAGTGACTATACTAGGATTGTTCCATGGATTCTATGCCATTGTTGAGCTGCTAATAGATGATATTGCGGATGAGATTCCAGATGGTTGGGAAGGAGCAGATATTGAGCTTCCAAAAGGTTAAGAAGCAGATGTTGAAGTTCCAGTTCCCTGTTGAACGACAATCTGGAGTGGAGGAGTTGATGGTTGACTTTGCAATGGAGAAGATGAAATGGAGGATGATGATGAGAAAGTTTCACCATCAGATCCTTCAATTGTCTTCCTTTCCCTTCTCCTTTTAGGCAAAGGTAACTTAATAGGTTCAATACCAAACTTTTCACTCTGAATTCTGGTGAGGGGGTGTGAAGGAACGAATTGCGAAGTCACACTGCCTTGAGATAGCTCAGATTTCTATGGTGATATTGAGAATCCTTGAAGTTTGTGGATAAGAGATTGTACTTCAGGAGATTCTGGAGTCAATTTATCTGGGATATTTTGTGGTTGAGAAGTGGTAGTTGTCTCCTCTACTTCTTGCTTGAAAACCGAAGTTCCAGCATGTGAGGGAGAAGTAGGAGATGAGGTGGAGGGAGATTTACTCTTAGAATAGATTGTAGATTTGGATTTGCTTTCCATTCATAGTTTATGCCCTCCTTCTAGCACCAAAAATTTTGATTCCTCGAAAATCACTGCATCGACATCGGGGAAAACCACCCGGTTCGGACCTTAAAGGCAACTCCTTTTCCATTTGGTGTGGTGGCTCCGACTGGATATAATGGGACCAGTTTCCCAATGAGTTTGTAAATGGGATGAATAAGTGATTGATTTTCTAATAGCTAATGGTAGTGATGGATGATTTATTCTAAAATGCAATAATATAAATAACTAATCTATGACGGGAAATCTTTCTTTTTAGTGTAATTCTTGATGATTCTTATTAACAAGTAGGCATATAGATGACTCTACTCATAAACAAAAATATTCATTCATATGATAATTACTTTGTTCAAGTAGTTGAACAAAATAATAATTAAAACATTATTACACTATTCTTTATATATCATTGACATAAATATGAATGAGAACTGTTGTGAAAGCGCATACATATATAAATAATAGCAAAATGAAGAAACATTGATTCCTATAAAAGAATGAAGCAAAGACATAGATAGTAGTACCATATGTAATTTGAATCCCCTCCGATATCAATCCCATTCAAATTCTAGCTTTCAACTTGGAAATACTTTTACAAAAAGCAATAGTGCATATCACATAAAAGTACTCTTCATTAAAACTCAGAATTCCGGTCTAGTTTTTATAAAAAATATATTTCGGAAGCACAGTAGTGCAACTCCCGATCCAAGTCTTAATACAAAATTTGAGGACCCCTTCTAAAAACATGAAAGGGTCTATAAATACTATCTAAACTAACAAACTATGAAATAAAAATGTTGTGTGCTGGTATATCCAAATCACAAATATATATGAAAATATCCTCGAAATAGGCATGCTTGCAGTTGGTCAGAATGGTTCATTGTTTTGGTTGATTGTCTTTTGGCTTGAGCTGGCATATGGCAAGAATCGGTTGCAGTTATGGAGGATGACTCATGCGTGAATGTAACTGGGCAGTATATGTGGCATCAGTAATTTCGGTAATCATGTAATTGATCGTATCGGTGAGGCATTTCATTTTTGTTCTCTGACTATATGGTTTAACAAGGAAGAACCAAAAGGTTTCCCATGTTAAAGTTTGAATGCCCGCGATCAATCTTTCTCTCTTTTCCAGCTCTTGTTTCCATGTTTGTTCCAATGTTTTCACTGATGGCAGTTTCCCTAGAGAACATTCTGAAATTAAATTTGACAAATAAAGGGTATCATTAGTGCAACATGCACTAGAGAGAACCTTGTCTAATGCTTGCATAACGAAGCTTGCATAGGCTTGTCCTAGATAAGCTTCGTTAAGCTTCATTTACGATTACTTGATCAATGAAAGGGATTACTTCATTTACAGCAACCGAATCTACTATCGCTAGCTTGTAACTCACCTACTGCCTCATATCGATAGTTATCACACCAAGCAATAGCACTCACCCTAACACTGCTACTTATTTGACACTACCCACTGATCAACACTACCTGAACTATTCACACTAACCACTGATGAACACTACCTGAACTAACTACTACCTTACCAAACTCACATAGGAGAAAGAGGCGCTAGCACTAATCAATTCAGCCAGATTACTAGTTGCCGATCTACATCTTGATGTTGCCCTTTCTGCTTTCATCAATTAAGATTGCCATTCAAGGAATAGGATTTCCTGATGTGATTCTAGAATTTGGGGTAGATTTACAGCTTTTCCTTCCTTGGTTTCTTTCCAAGAGAGAAACTTTGTTAATGTTTCATCTACTTGCTCCAATTTCTGTCTTGCATCAACTGACTTATCAATCATAGATGAGGAAATTTCACATAGGGGAGGAACAAGAGAAATATTATTACATAACAAGCTCAATTGATTAGATAGTGCTTTATTAATTTGGAGAGCCTCTGATTTGAATTCTTCCACTTGAGGAAATCCTTTGAACCTTTCTATTTGTAGTGACAGTTGAGTGATCTGTTCTTATTTTGATTTGCCCAATTTTTCATTCATTGACTTCAACTTGTTCAATGCTTGCGATAGTTCCTTTTGCTTCTGAACTGCATGTTGATCTATCCTTGCTTCTCTTTGAGCAATTTTTTGTTTAATTGGTCAATTGACTGCTTCTGTGCTGCTAACTGCTGCTCTATCGTCTGTTGCTTCTCATGTACCTATGTCTCCAATGAAATGATTGCTTGTTCCTTTTCTTTAAGCAAATTGCTGACTTCTAATGCCTTGTCCATAGTAGCTGTTGTGTATGCTCCAGCATACTGAGAGAGTTTAGTAAGATCTTCGGAGGGGTTGACTTCCTCTCTCCATACCACATTAGTTATTTCCATCTGTGTTGTCAAAAGAGAAGATTGATCAAGTTTTCTCTTTTTCCTTTTTCTCTTTATTATAGCCCTATGCTTAGGGCTATAGAAGACATCCAAGGGTGGTATTTTTTCTACATGCAGAACAATTTCATCGGATGGGTTCTCTGGAATCATCTCTACATCCTTTTGAGTCATGGGTGGGCCGCTAGTTCCTTCAGTCGGAATTGTATTAGTTGTTGTCTTCTGACCAGTTGTCATCTCAGGTCTGCTAAATCCTTGCAAACTCTCAGTATTGCTGATGATTGAGTCAAATTGTTGCCATTCTTTGAGTAGTTTGGGATCAATATGAATGTATGAATCAATAAGTTCACTGCCTTTTCCTCATTCTTGTTCTTGCTCTGGTGTTTTTTCTTTCTACGGAACTTTTTCCACTGCAAGAGTTTTATTGGCAGCTTGTTGTTCAGTTTCGCTTGACTAGATTGTTGGGGTTGTGGCTAATAGGTCTAAAAGCAGAGTTTGTAACCTTTGGTCTCTAAGCCTATTGAATGTTTCTAACCCTTCATCTTCATATTTCATCCTGGTCAATTCTTTAACCTGAAATAATGCTTCAGCTGAAGCGAATAAATCATCGAAGTCATTAGCATCATGATCAAATTTAGCAAGTTTGGCTTGAGATGTGATGTTATAAGCAACCTGTCTTGGATCATATTTCCTGTTAGGAATTGTGGCAAGATTCAGCATTTGAATCTTTTTTGTCTCTTTCTCAGCATGCTTGTAGTCATGTAGAGTGAAAATTCCACATCGCAAGGGAAATGTAGGCCAGATGTGTTTCTTTGAATCCTTAAGGGTTTTGGATGTCCCTTCTACTGTAATTTGATAAGCCAATTCCCGAGCTAACAATTTATTAGGCACATATAGGGGGAGAACATGGGGTTTAGTGAGGCTACCAAAAAACCTTACATAGGTAAATTTTTCCTCCCCGAACCAACTACCTACTGCTTTCAAGTCAGTCTCTATTTCCTGGGATATCCTGGGAGCAGGCTTATTAAAAATATAATAATATACAGGTAAAATAAAACCATTGCAAATTTTATACAAATGATTTTTGTAGTGAGCCTTCCATAACTGTTGATGACAAATATGAATTGGATTTGGATCTTGAGTAGTCCACTTCCATCCAAGTATCGGATATTTAGAATTAAAGCAAATAGTATCCATAATATATGCACTTTAATAGAAAGGGGGAATGGTCCTAGAAGTTTTATGTGCATTTGTTCTATACTCTAAAATTGTTGTGGCTAGTTTATCAGACAAAATATTTGCCTAATCCATCACATAACCATTGATTGCAGCTTCCATTAGGGGGACCATTTCTATGGTGAATTTGGAAGAATCATGATTCCCCACATCCTACACATCATAGCTCCAGCATAACAATAAGGGGAAGCCAATGAGTCAACAGAGTACTTACCCGATGACTCTAGCTTGTGTTTTTTCAGAAAATGTCTCCATTGCTTTATCGGTGCTGACTCTGAGTCGTTTTCCTTCGCAAATGCTTCTAGGAATGCCTTGTTGTATCGCTTCTCAGGTTGAGGTAAATGTACATTTACTTGAGATCTTCAGGCTGGAATGAGCCAAATATCCTTCCATCTACTGTGGAGAATGTTCTATCTGTCACTGGAATTTTTTCTACCACCCATATTACCACATCCATGTATGGCAGGATTTTAGGTCGCACTACTATCCTGTGAAGATAAGAACAAGCCAATTCTTTAAGAGTTCCCTCTAATTTGTTGGTTGAAATGGTGTGGCTTCCTCTGATAACTCTTTGGGCTCCTTTGCTTCTATTAGATTATAAATACTTTCCCAGCTTGTATTTCCTAGACCAAGACATGTTGTATCTAAGATTAATCCTTTCTTGCTTGGTTCTAGTTCTTTGGCTGCAGGAGTTGCCGTGGACTTCTTTGATTTCTTCCACATTTTCTCTGGATTTATGAGTTCGGAGGAACTCTACACAAACAATTACAAACCGTAATACAGGGATAGTGGTACTGTAAGCCAATATGACAATGAATATAATTACGTTGATTGGCATATGATAAATGAAATATAGTTAAGGATTACCACGAATAAAATCTTTTAAAGGATCTATCCTTAACTGTAATATTAAATGGCCATTCGAACTTCCAATCGTGGTCAATAATATCATAAATGCCCATCTCGTCGCTTATATACCAGATGATTACTTCAAGTGTGCTTTAGATTTCATTGATCAACGATCGATGATAAATCGCAAATCAGTGATCGGGAGTGTCAAAGGGAAGGGCTTTAGTACTTGTTATAAATATCTCCAATTACCAAAAGGTGATACAATATAATGCATGCAAACTGTTTTAATATATATTTACCTTTTGAGATGCGCACCCAATTAATAGATCGCAGTCAGGGTTTGGCTTGAGCTTTATCCCTTTGTCATGTGACTCCATCGATTGCCAATTGCGATTTACTTTATCGCATCAGGAGTTTTGATTAGGCCTTTTCATATATCCCTTTATCATTGACATAGCCGATTTGCCAATTGGGATTTCTTTATCGGATCAGAGGAGTTGAGGGGCTTTGTTTTATGTACCTTTGGCATTTGTTTTCCCCGATTGCCGATTGTGATTACCTTTTCGGATCGGAGAAGTGGGTGAGGTTTCGCTTTTGTGTGTGTTTCCTTTGTTATTGCGATATGCGATCTCCGATTGCTTTATTTCAATATAGAATGGTTTTATAATATTTTTTAAAGGAACACTTTGTTTTTAATTAAAAGGCCTTATAAAATGATTCATTTACATCAGGGCTTTTAATAAGGATTTTTCTTGTGATGAGGTAAATTTCGTTTTATTCACACATCTAACTGGGTTTATTTTAAAAGCGACCCATTTCATATTAAGATCTTGTGTGAAGGTTTTTTATGAAACGGGGGATTGTTGTACAGCACAACATGTACCTATGCCCTAAGCCCCACGATTTGAGGTAAGATGTCCTCTTGGTCCCATCATCTAATTGCTCTTGCCCTATCCACTCCCTTTGAGGACGTTTGGTGTCCTTTCAGTCAAATCTCTCTATAATCCTTTGTGTGAACTCCGTGTAGGATATGATTCATGCATGACCCAAAGTGATCAACCCTCAATACCACCATGCCATAGAATATCCATCCAAATGCAAAGTGGAATATCTAATGACATCCACCTCTCTCATGGGGTTTAGCCGAAAGTATGTGTCCAGTTCCTGCAGCCATTTTCTAACAGAACTCCTAATTGATCCATCAAAGTGGTTGAGGGTCATTTTTCCCACCATTTTTTGTATGCCTTGCTTGGGTTGATCTCTCCTATCTAATGTAAATGGCTTCACCCCCATGGCATGCTTATCTCTAAGGTATGTTTCATAAAAATCAAAATGGTTTGGGTTATTCCCCTACTACTACACCATTAGGGCCACATTTTTTTTAATTATTTTAATTTATCATTGCTTATGTTGATTTCCTCCATGAGCCTCTATGTAATCCATCATTCTTGTGTCATTGGAATGTCCATACTATCTCCCATCATTGTGCATGCATGCCTACACCTTAATGATCTTGCCAGCTTCCCCACAACTGGCCAAGATCATGCTCTGATACCACCGTAATGTTCCTAATTGTAAATTAACATTAATTACCAAAACTTGCACTAACAACAATAATTAAAATTTCACCATGCAAACAAAATAAATACTCCCAAGAAATGGGGAAAAATTGTTGAGCCATTCTATTAAATTTCAAGCTATAAATGAGTACAATGGAGTGAAATGATAGAATCTAGGATTTCTACTACAAGCATGCAATACCTAGGTGAGAAACTAAGTGGAAACTTCAACTGAAATGGCCCAATATTCCCAAACACTACCCATAAATTATTGTTTCTAATGTTGGAGGTAAACTATGATATTAACCCTCAAAACCACAAAAATTCTGAAAAAATAGACAAAGGCTTCTCACACCCTAACCAACAAAACTCGGAAAATTTTCACAGACCCAAGTGATAGAATGGCTTCCCCATATTACTTTTCCCTACTCTAGAAATATTGTTTCTAATGGTTGATGTCAACCCTCTTTTTTGGCCCTCAAAAGTGCTCAGAAATTTTAAACAAATTAATTGGAGCCTCTCCTCGTAAAACCCACAAAAACCCAAAAATATCTTGGGCTAATTCCAGCTGAAACGAAATTCCCAAAATAGTGCGAAATTCCAAGAAAATGGGTTTTGCGTCCCACTAATAATATATGCTGCAAATTAGCTCCAATTTCCTCCCCCAATTTTTGGAATTTCCTCTGCAAAATTTCTCCAAGAATGAAAAAGAAATATCAGCTCAAGTCCTACACAAATTCTCCACTTCAATCTTTGTGTTGTACATGACCTAGAAAAACCCCTACGCATGCCCTAATGACAAAAATTTGGCCCTTCTAATAGCAATGTTATCAGCCTCTTAAAACCCCCAAGAAAACTTGTTGTCTACTGAAAGCATTTCCTTGCAAATTCCCAGCTCCGGAATCCACCAAATGCTTGCTCTCCAAATACCACGAATACCACAACTGCATCCTCCTAGAACTCACACAAGCTGAGAGTTCCATACAAATCGTCCCTCCAAATACCAAACTCCACTCACAAATTCTCCTCTAGAGTGACATTTGAAGTTCACTGAAGAAGAGATGGAAATCCTGCGTGGAAATTCCTTGTGCTAAACAACATGAATTGACTTGGTTAAGTAGCTCAAGCAAACTTTCAAGTTCTAAAAATCAAATGCCAAAAGATGTCAAAATGAGCCTCTCCTCCTCTATTTATAATTGTTGCTCCCTTTCCTCCTTGTCGCCCCCACTAATTCAAACTCCTTTCTTTCCTCCTCCCTTGGTTTGATTTTCCTAAGGGGTTCGAATTCCCCTTTTTGGGTGGCCCCCACATCCCACTACAAATTTTATTTTTCTTTTCTCTAATGTTTCCAACCTCCTTTTTCTCCAAAAAATAAGGTGAAGCTCTATAACCCACTTTTCCTATGTTTCATATGCAAAAAATATTTCTGAATGCCAAAATTGAAAAAATGATGATTTTACCTAGACAATTATTTATTGGGGACATGACGGTACATCACACATATAGTTACATCAAATTAGAAATCAATATCCACACTAAAATCAATGCATCTAGTACAAGCAATCAAATAGGAGAAGAAATCAACATCTACATTGAAATCAATGCATCTAGTGCAAGTAATCAAATGAGATTAGAAATCAACACCTACACTGAAATTGATGCATCTAGTGCAAGTAATCAAATAGGATTATAAATCAACTACACTAAAATCAATATATCCCATGCAATCAATTAAATAGGATTAAGAATCAACAACTACACTAAAATAAATGCATCATGTGTTATCAATCAAATAAAATTAGAAATCAACATCTACATTGAAATCATTGTATTTGTTTTAGTGAAAAACAAAAATATTCATAAGATGAAAGAGTTTATCTATCTCCCTCTAGTGAAATAAATCAAATAATATTAGAAATCAATGCATCTAGCGAAAGCAATAAAATATGATTACAAATCAACATCTACACTGAAATAAAGGCATCTAGTGCAAGCAATTATAAAAGATTATAGATCAACATCTACATTGAAATCAATACATCTATTTTAGTGAAAAAACAAAATATTCATAAGATGAAAGAATTTGTATCCCTCCCTCTCTATCTCTCTCTTATTCCCTCTCTCCCCACTATCTATATCTTTGTTTCCCTCCATCTCTCCTTTGTCTGTCTATCTCAACCCCCAAATATACAAGCTATATGCTTCTCTCTCTCCCCCCTTCTCTCGCTCTTCCCTTATGCTCTCCTCTCTCCCTCACTCTCTCCATCTCCCTTATCACTCCCTCTCTCTCCACCTTTCTCTCTTTATGTCTTTCTTATTCCCTCTATAATATCCCCAGGTTATAATTTCTTGTAATAAAGATTAATAAAGGAAAAACAAGACCAAGCTCATGGGACACTTATTCAAAACTTAAGGTTGGGAAAAATATCCTAATAGGTGTTCATTTGGTTTATTCTGGCTAAGGGGGAATTGGAAAAGGCAAAGAGGCAATAATTGACATTTTATTTATAAAAAAAATAGGAAATTAGGAGAAAATGAAGGTGAAAGGTGACAAGTTGCATGTGAGGAGGAAACTGAAGAAAAATTAGAGGAAATTGAAGAAATTATAGGTATCAATAATAAAAAGGCTTATGAGGATCAATTCATAACCTTTTGTCGGTTTAGTTTTGGACATCTCAGAGAGGAGAAGAGAACCAACAGGAGAAGGAAGGGAAGCAAGCAAAGGAAGGAAAAGGAAAGAAAGGATCAAGCAAGGAAAGGTTGCATCAAGAGAACTCAATGGGAATACTTGCAAGTAACATGTTGCATGTATGATTTCCTAGTTGGTTTTGGCATGCACGATATATGCATGTGTTTATTTGGTTCATTTTTTCATTGACATGAGTTTTGTTTAGTTTTGACAGTGGTTTTATCCTTGCCTTGCCATTTTTGGATAGCTATGGTGTAATGGGATTCATTCTTGGTTGAGATTTGGATTTCCAGAAGGTTTTGGATCTGGGTGAGGTGGTCTCAAGAAAATTCCAAGGTTTAGGGTGGAGATGGTTTTCTACAGGAATCCCTCAATAGGTGGGTGGAGATAGGAAAATTCCTCAAGGGAGAGTGAAAAATTTCTGAGGCATCCAAACTCGGTTTGGTTTTGTGATCTCGGGACTGTTTAGGTGAGATCATGGTAGTGTGAGGGTGGAGGTGGTTTAACCTCTGGATTCCCTTTGGTTGTTTATGAATTGGTTTATCCCATGATATTCCATATTCATGCTTGAAATATGGAACTGGAGTGACTTGCTAAAAGAAATATTTGGTTCAACCTAATCTATGGTTGTGTGGTACATGGAAGTCCCTGACTTGGTTGGCTTTTGTATATGTCAATAAGAGCTAAGTTCCTCTTATATTTCATAAGTAAATTTACGTGTTATTATGTGGTTTTAATGGTTGTTCTATCAGTGTCATTTATTTAGTTATATGATGGTTATAAGTATGGTTCTATAATAGATTCAAGCTATGACTCTTATCATGTTTGATTGATAAATGAATGGTTAATGAATACTTTACCTAATAGTTGTTATTGCAGCTATCATGAGAGACCATTAGTCCTTCTTGGTAAACCTCAGATAAGATTTAGATCCCTAGGTTTAGATATGCATTCATGACCTGTAGATCATATGTTCACCATGTGTTTGACAGAATGTCTGTCATGGTCAGGTCAATTTATTGATTAAGTTTTGTGTTAGAGCCATTGTCCTTGTGTAATTTATCGTTTTGGAAAGTTTCATCAAGTTCTGAGTAGTGACCTAGAGTCTAGCCCTGAAAAGGTGGCACAAATTTTGAGGTAGCAGGAACAAAGCTGTGAAAAAAATACTACAATAGCTCCCTTGCAAGTTTATGCATGCAACTGGAGGCTTTCAAATGCATGGATGTGGGCTTTTACATGCGACTGGGAGTTTAAATAAGTGAAAAAAACAAGTTAACTCAAGGTTTGGGCACTTAGAAGGGTAGTTTAATTTCAAGCCTACACAGTAGTTTATCTGTCATTTTGATGAGCATATGGATCATTGGAAGTATTCTTATACTTGAAAGAGAATTTGTTTTTCAAGTAAAGTAGGATAGGAAAAAAAGGAGAAAAATGAGAAAAAATAAAAATCTCAAGTGAAAACCTCCTTTGAAGTGCCTGAGATTGGCTTATTGATTGAAAATATCCTTTGAGGCGCCTATGCAAACCTACGAGTTCAAAACCTCATTAGGGTGGTTAGTAGGCCTATAAGAAGAAAAAATAAAAAATCTTCACTCCATGTATCTCTCTGATGAATGTAGGTGCTCTCCAACATCTAGAAGCAACAAAAACAAGTTGGCACCAAAGAAAAGAAAAAAAATGGTCAAAATTCTAGTAAAAGGAAGTAAAACTTAGACTTTCGCCTCATTTTCTCAAACGCTCCAGAAGGACCAAGGCCATGCAAATCCATCACCCTCATCTATTTCCACCATCCACTCATCATTCCCAATATTTTACCACTCATTTTCCTTGTTGTCCTTAAATACTACAAGAATGCTTTGTTTTACTACAAGAAACAAAAATGCATAGAGCAGAAAACTATTTTTGTCATATCTTAAAAACAATGCATCCATCTTCCAAGTTGTTTTAGAGGGAGATGCATATGGATGATGGTAACATGCTCAAGAGATTTCAGCAAATTCCAATGCACAGTTTTCGAGAAATCAACCTCCATCACCTACAGACATTTTTGAATTTTCGATATTTTTGTTTCCATTTAAAAAGATTCTTCATGGGGAGATGCATATGGATGATGGTAACATGCTCAAGAAATTTCATCAAATTCCAATGTACGATTTCCAAGAAATCGGCCTCCATCAACTTCATCCATTTTTTAATTTTTCTCAATATTCATGCATCCATTGGCCAAAAACAAATTATGGGGATGTGAAGAAGGATGATGAAAACATGCTCAAAAAATTTCAGGTCAATCCATTCTACAGTTTGGGAGATATGGACAAAACAAATACAATCTATTATTTCTTGTAGCACTACTACAGGATCTCCTAGTTCTAGTGCAGGATGCCCTGTTTTACTACAGGAAATAGGTTAAAATATTAGAATATGGTAGGAAATATAGAATGAAGTGTGGGAAAGGTTTCTAATGGTGGAATAAGGTACAGGGAATGTGAACATCACCCATGGACAAACCCATCACTCCAAGCAGGTCGGATTTGACAAGGATAGCTTTCTCATGGTAACTAGAAGACAGAGGTTTAAAATCACCAAATTATGAAGACATGTGTAGAAGAAAATAAAGGAAATTATCACCTCCACAGGACCATGGATCAATCATCAACTCAGCAGCAACATGCATGTCTCTCCAACAACCATCAGGTAGGTACATGTATGCAATATTTTTTACCTCTTCTCTTAATCATATTATAGTTAGAAATTTGTTGTCAATGCATGAGAGATGAGGTTTTATAAGCTAAGGATGGGTTAGCAATCTCAGCCACCTTCAACTAGTTAATTGCAGCTCACTCCTTCACTCATGCAATGTGGAAATCTAAATTAGGAAGGGTGGTGATTTCAAGGAATGGGGACAACAGTTAAAAGAAGAAATTTCTGCAAAGGCCAAGTCACCACTGCACTCCAACCCCTCCATCCACTTCATATCCATTATCTATCCATCATTCATCAATCCTATTTCATAAGAAAAAAAATAATATTTTTCAAGAACAAACCCTACACTTTGTCTCACCCTAAAAATTTCTTGAAAAAACAAATAGAGCATCCTCTCCATTTTCACAAACCTACACTACTCCCTCTGAGCCCTGAAATCATCCTCCAAACCCTCCACATCATTTCTCATCACTCCCATACATTTAGAATACCCTGAAGGAAGAATGAATGACTGCTACAGGAAGGCAGAATGCTGCTACAAGAAGGAAGAAGGGAACAAATTGTGCTAAAACCCAAAATGGTAGTGACTAAGAGAGACCTAATCAAAATAGAGAACTCCAAGGCCATCGGGAAATCATCAAGGCCACAAAAGAGAAGAAAAAGGAAACAAAGGGAAATAAGGCATTCACCATCAAAACAGAACTCAAACTGCAGTGATGAAAAGAGACTTTCCACGAGGTCTCTAATATCTTTCTAACATTTTTCCAAGGCCTAAAAGATGTTATAGAAATGGGAGAAAGGCATGCAAGTCAAGTTGGGGGACTACCCTAGGCTTAGACTATCTTTTCTGCCCAAAATAGGTTTATACAGGGTTTCTTGTAGTACTACAGGAACTGCTACAGGGTTTCCTCTAGTTTTTACTAGAATTACTACAGCATATCCTAGTTCTCATCTAAAGGCATTTTGAAGGTTTCAGAGGTGTCAAAATGGTGGAACAAGGTAGCAGAAGGTTGCAAAAGGATGTGAAAGACCTTGCCAATTGAAAAATATTCAAGAACCCATGTTTAATCAGGGGAAGAAGGCATGCTAATGGCCTCAAGAAACACTATGATTTTTTCTATGCACAAACAATTTTGGAAAAATGAGTGAAAATAGAATGAAGGTTTCAAGGGAGAGGATATGGATGAAATGGATCTAGAAGCCAACATAGTTCACTTGCAAAGAGGAAAGTTACGTTTTTTTCTTGAAAGGCTGTTAAACAATCATGAAAAGAACAACTACATTTTTAGGCTTATCCTTGTAGAACTTACAATCAAGATAATTAAGAGAAAGTACTGAGAAATGCACAAGAGAGAGGCCACTAGGGCCATGAATGAGGCACAATGAGGTCACTAAGTTTCTCAGAGGATAAGCAACACTTTCAGTAGGGGGTATGATGGGCCTCTAAATTAAACATAAATTAAGGCCCATATGACCATCCTTCAGCACATTAAACCTCTCTCTTTGCATTAGATAATGTATTTTTAACTTTAATATGTTCATTATGAAGGTTTATGGATAATTTCATATTTGTGCCTAGTATTATTTATTTTTGTGGAATATTATGAGAATATTGGGAAGATTGTGGAGATTTGGAGGAGGAGATAATCTAGGGACTTGCTCCCTACTATAGGAGGATCAATATTAAATAATAAATCAACAAGATATTCTAGAATTATGGCATATATTGTGGAGCTCCAATGATTGAGAAAATATATGAATGTGTTCCCTACAATTTAACGTAGATTCCTAGTATTGGGAACGAGATCCACTAATCAAGGAATTTTGGTGTCGAAAAAAGATTCCTCCTTTTATGGGGAATGGTTCCTAATAATTTTGTATAAGTGCCAAGTCGAATTTTCCTCTAGGGATGGATTTCTATTAGTCTTCATGTGGATAGAACTCATATTTTTGCAGCTCCATTGTCACTTCTTGTAGGGATGTAATTGTATTGATGGACATAATAAAGACTGGTTTCATGTTCAGCTTCTAAACCTTAGTCTCCATCATAGGACTCTGAATTTCCTTGGGCTTGACCATCCCAGGATCCTCAGAGCCCCTTTGTATCATTTTCTTTTCTTCTTTTCACTTCGTATTCATATGCATCTCTTGTTCTTGTTGCTTTCTATTTCTGCATTTAGTATTAATGATTTCTTGTTGTAGGATTGGGTTAAATGGTTGATGTAAGTTCTTTTGGAAGATAACAAGCATAATTTCATCCTTGGAAAATCTTTGTAAGGTCATAGTAATCATTGAGTTACTTGGATTAGTTTGCTTGTTCCTAAATCTAGATTTATGGAACTCCTTTGTGGCAAATAACAGTGAATTTCTGTTATTTTTTAGAGCATTCTAACGAGATTCAATCGAGTTGGTTCCACTTGAATTATATCAAAAAAATATATAGTTAATAAAAAAAATTACCCCATTATTTTTTCACTTTATTAGGTTATGCATTTAATAGATTTACTAGCTCACTAGTTCTCGAATTTCTAGATTTTAGACTAGTAATTTTCTGTCATTTTTTAACATGGCTTAACAGAGGTATTTTTGAGTGATTCCGCTTGGAATGGAGACCTAAGACATCCTAGTCAATAATAAAAAATTTCCCATCCAATTTTGATTTTATTTTTTTAGTCATTCGATGAATTATAACTCCTTATAGCAAATATGTTGTTCCCTGTAGTAGTACTACAGGAAACCCTGTAGCAGCCTTCTAGCATGTATATACTTGCCCAGATTCGCTCAAGAATATTGGTTGTGATCCCTCAGGGTTGAATAAATACCCCTAGGCTCTAAATCAATGATTATAAAAGACTAAATACCACTTAGGACTTGTCTCTTTACCCATGCAAAACTTTATTGATTTGTGTTAATGGACATATTTATGGATTGGATAATACAATGATGATTTTCTTGATTGCCAACTCCAATGAACTCTGTTAATGGATATAAACTATTTGAAATGTAATAGTTTACATTTAGTTCTTGATATTTATGCAATTAGAATAGGTTTATTTCCTTGTACTTTCTTTCTTGCAATAGGTTAAGGTTTCCATTTCGAGCATTTCATTTTCTCCAATTAGTTTAGGATTTGACTTCAGTACATGCACTCCATTACATCATGACATTAAAGCAAGAACACATTGTATATTGCACATATAGTGCTGATGCCTCTTAAGTTTGTACGAACACTGGGTTGATAATTAAATATGGTAGCCTTGGGAGTTGCAGCATTCGTGTTGCAATACCGAGGCTCATCAGCTACATTAACTCTTCGAAGGCCTATAGGACCTACATAAAGGAAGGACACCGAAAATAAGTCAATCGAGATGTGATATTTGATGAAATTATTGCATTCAAGAAATAAAAGAATCTCCCTATGGACTCTAATGATGAAGAACTTATAATATTTGAAGAAGAATTTACTAGGGAAGAAGAAGCAACCCGTGAATATGAAGGGCCCTGTGAACCTATACAACCTGTGATAATCCCTTAAACTAGAAAAATACCTAATGGTTGAAGTCTACACTTCTAGTTGTGGAAGATTGTGGAGTAGCTCAAGCTACATTCAAGGAAAGTAAGAAGCCCAAACGATATTTTGGGAATGCAAACTACATGACAAAACTAATAGAAGCATAGCCATCCACTTTTGAATAAGTTGTCAACCACCAAGAATGGAAGGATGCCATGAATGAACAATATCAATCTATAATGAAGAATGGAGTTTGGGAGGTCATACCTAGGCCTGAAGGAAAATATGTGATAACTTCCAAATGGATCTATAAGATCAAATATGCAGTAGATGGAAGTATTGATAAATATAAGGTAATATTTGTGGCTAGGGGTTTCACTCAACAGGAAGGCATCGACTATGAAGAGACTTTTTCTTGAAAAACAAGGTTTACAACTATTAATTTATTGGTCTCTTTGGCATCATTTTTGGGATGGAACATCCACCAAATAGATGTCAAGATTGCATACCTGAATGGCACAATTGATGAGGAAGTCTATATATAACAACCCTTCAAATTTGAAGTTAAAGATAGAAATTCATATGTCTGCATATATAAGAAAGCATTATATGGCCTAAAGCAAGCACCAATGGCATGTTATGTTAGGATGGATGCATGCCTACAAAGATTAGGCTTCACAAAAAAAATTCTTGATCTGAACCTTTATATTAAGGTTGTGAAGGTAGAGTCAGTAATCATTCTTCTGTATGTGGATGATATTCTCTTGATAGGTGTGGAAGGTTGAATTGAAGAATGTAAGAAGAAACTAGCAGCAAAATTTGACATGAAGGATATAGGGTTGATGCACTAGTATTTGGGACTAAAAGTCTAGCAAGGACCTGAAGAGATATATCTAGGTCAAGGAAAGTATGTGACCAAGATGTTGAAGAGGTTTGAAATGATGGATTGCAAACCAATGACAACCCTGATGATCACAAACTTAAAAATACTAAGGTGTTCTGAATCGATCCATGTGGATCCTTCAGAGTATAGACAATTGATTGGATCACTGATGTACTTGGTGAATACTTGACTAGACATATGTTTTGCAGTAAATGTTCTTAATAAATTCCAAGTGGAGTTGAGGCATGATCATTGGATAGCAGCTAAACATATATTGAGATATCTACAAGGAACCATCCACTACTACCTGAAATATGATAGAAGGAATGATGTTCACTTGATTGAATATATAGATTCTCATTGGGTAGGCAGTGAGAAAGATGGGAGAACTACAAGTGTATGTTTTGGTTTGGGACCCTCCATGATCTCATGGGTGAGAAGAAATAAAAAAACAATTGCTTTGAGTAGTGTTGAGGTTGAGTATATTGCAACTTTTGAAGTAAGTAGAGAAGTTGTCTGGTTAAGGAAGTCGTTATCCGACCTATTTGGAGGACCAATGGACCCTACAGTGATACATTGTGATAACACCAGTTGTATATGATTTTATAAAGACCCAGTATTCCATGGAAATACAAACCATATCAACAACAAATATCACTACATTTAGATGCTAGTATAAGATGGTGTGTTGCAGCTACAATACATCTCCACCGATGAGCAGGTAGCTGACATATTGACAAAATATCTTCCTAATAAAATGCTTGTGTTTGAGAGCCAAGCTTGGTTTGGTTGATGTATTCTCCCTGGTTGAGAGCGAGATATGGGCACATCATTCTTGTCTTCACTTGGGAAGACATAATGGAGGATTGGGTAAGCATCTGGCATCTAATACTCTTTGAGGATGAGGTACGAAATCCAAGACAAGAGTAGTTGTGGATCAATATTCTTTGAGGACTACCTATCCAAGATAAGAATAGTCCAAGGAAGGTCATACTCAGTGAACACCTGGGTGGGATATGTAAATTGAGAGATAATGATGATGGTGTTTATAAATCATTGGTATTGACAACATTGTGCTCTGATCTTGTGCAGAGATAGAGTTGTTAGTCAAGGCCTTGCTATATGACAATTTTGTTTGATATGATGCTAAGCAGATGGGTTACCAATATGACTCCTTTTATGATATATCTTCATATTGACAATGTCCATGTACCATTTATGAATACCTCCCTAGTTAAGAGGGAGTGTTGAAAAATGTGTAACTAGGTTCGGTCTTCATAAATATGAAATGTACTTTTTATTCTTATATATTGTAAAATGAAAGAAAAATATTCTTATTATTTTTGGAGCATGGGTTTCATGCTCAAGTTCTTTTATTTTATACGTCAAGAACCCATTGAGTACTTCTAGGGTTTGTCCTAGGTAAATAATTCAAAAGAGTTATTTTCATAAGTTGAAAACCCCATCGGGCACATTGTAACTTGTAAAGAAAATTATTTTTGTCATTAAGAGTGTAAAAATACCCTTCAAGACCTAGTCGACCTATTTTGAGGAGCCATGCCCACCTTGAGAAGCCTATATAAAGGAGGGAACTCGACCTCCTTGAGACACATTCATAACTCACTCATTCAAGAAAATAAGAAGAGCAAGAAGGCAAGTGAAGAAGGAAGAGGATGAAGAAAGATTTTTTTGGGGCTAATTCTCACATGTGCGAAGAAGAGAAACAAAGGTTTGTTGCTTCAAGGTCGAAATTCTCTATCTGTTGGAAGACGATCAAATTTGCTAGAAGAAGGGTCTACTAGGTCACCAACTAGCCGTAGACAATGAATCAAGGCAAGCAAAGTTTTTGGGAGGCCTTGGAAGGCTAATTTTTCTCACACATGTCAATGTAGTAGCAGTTACAGGGGGGCAAAAATTCTAGACCTGCAGTAGAGGCCAAAATTGTGAAGATGGGGGTCAAAGTTGTGTTACTGGAAGAGATTTGACTAGTTTTGACTTGTACAAGGGAAGCACATCATTCAGAAAGGTTGGACTTGGTCTTGGAGGGTATTGGTCTTGGTCTATAGGTCTTGGAATTCGTCGATTGAAGAATCTACAAGATGAGAAGATATTTTGCAGGCTTTCCTCTCAAGTGGAGAGGTTTTGGCCCTAGATTGTGTTGGAAAATGTAACTAGGTTTGATCTTGATTAATGTATTTGAGTCATCATAAAATGTACTTTTCAAAAGAATAAAGAAAATAATTTTTATTATTGACTTATTAAAGCATGGGTTTCATGCTTGGGTCATCATTATCCAAATTCCCCATTGTAGACTCCTAGGATTAATATTGAGTTTATAGAGTCATTGTACATTCAAAGAGACCCTTCTTGGGATTTTGAATCGTGTAAAAAGGTTTAATATTGAGTCAAATATAATTTATTTAACCTTCACACCAAGTTGGCCTAAAAGAGATCAAGTTGGCCTAAGGACATCAATTCAACCTCACTTGGAGCCAATAAATAGAAGGAATTCAAAATCATTTGGAGCATCTCATCTCAAGCTAGTTTGATATCCCTAACGAAGATGGAGAAGTGCGAAGAGGGTCTAAGGAAGAAAACGGAAGTGTGAGTTTTGTCAAGTCTAAGGAAAAGAAGAAAATCGAAATTTTGGAGCCTCTCTCTCTCTCTCTCTATTTCGTTCCCTAGTTTGGGAGATCAAAGTCTTCCAACTTTTGTTGTTGCCTAATGTCGGAAGTTGTTTCATAGTCGAAGTTGCTAGGAACGAAGTGTTGGAAAGAGGTTGAAGATCTGGAAGGCTAACTTGGTGTGGAGGGAAGGTTTGGACTTTGTCTAAGGTGAAGTGTCTCAAAGAATACTATTGAAAGGAAGAGAATTTTGACTGATTTTTCCCCTCGAGGGGGGTTTTTTCCTGGCATAGTGCCTACATCTTGTGTCTCTTAATTTGTGATCTTCATACACACATAATATGGTAATTTCTTGATCAAAGATAAGATAATAAATAAGTAAAATAGGCCAACATAAATCACAAGTGATTATCAAGTAAGGGAGATCAAACCCTCCTCTATTTGCATTGGTTCTCCAACATGGAATCAGAGCTAAGCTCAGGAAAAGTTGAAGATCACTTTGTTGGCATGGATTCTCCCTCTTTGATGAACTACATAAGAATGGGTATCAACGCCACTGGAATTTGGATCAAGAAGTTCATCGATTACTTATTCAACAAGGTCAAAAGTCAAGCATTCTTGGTTTCTCTTGAAGGTTCTCTTAATGATGACAATGCATGGATCATTGATAGTGGAGCATCAAGACACATGACAGGATAAATTAAACAAATTCATACACTATCAAAGGAGACATATTCTCATGCAGTGGAATTGGGTGACAACAAAAGCCATGTTGTTAGAGGCCTAGGATCAACATCGTTGAAGCTAGAAAATGGATCGAAGTTGCACCTCAACAACATTCTATATGTTCCAAGTTTGAAAAAGAATTTTATTTATATTTCTTGTTTAGAAGATAAAGGGGAAAGATTTGATTTTGTTGATGGAAAAGTATTGGTTTGGGGAAAAGACTCTAGCATTGATAAATCTAGGTTTATTGGAGTTCGTGAAGGAAGCCTTTATAGTGTCAATACACCACCTCCTCAAGCTTTGGTTCATATGGAAATAAATCCCATTGAGCTATGGCATAGGAAGTATGGTCATCTATTGTATAATGTCATTCCTACTTTAGCCAATTGATTCACGGAATCCCTAATATAAAGTTAGATCATGAAGGTGTGTGCAAGGGATTCTCTTTGGGAAAACATATAAGATAATCATTTTGGAATAGTGAAACTAGGTCTAAAGAGATATTAGACCTTATCCATTTTGATTTGAGTGGGCCCATGTCTGAAAAATCACTCGGAGGTCATCTCTACTATGTAACATTCATTGATGACCATTTTATAAAGACATTGATCTACCTTGTAAAAACAAAAGATGAAGTATTTGATAAGTTCAAGGAGTTTAGATCCGAAGTGGAAACTCTAACCAAAAGAAAGATAAAAACTCTAAGCTCTGACAATGGTGGGGAATACACTTCTAAAGAATTGATTTCATATTGTAAGGAAGCAGGTATTAAGAGGGAGCTCATTGTTCCCTGTTATCCCAAACAAAATGGATTGGCTGAAAGGAAGAATAGATCAATTGAAGAAGACATTTGAACTATGCTCCTTGATCAAGACTTGCCAAAATTCGTATGGGGAGAAGTAACAATGACAGTCATGTACATTCAAAATAGAAGTCCTCATAAAAGTCTTAATAATACAACACCTGAAGAATTATTCACAGGAAAGAAGTCGACGTTGGGTCACCTCCAAATCTTTTGAAGTCCAACGTGCATCCATGTTCCAAAGGACAAGTGAAATAAGTTTGAATCTACAAGTATCAAGGGAATATTCGTTGGATATAGTCTCTCCTCAAAAGCATATAGAATCTACATTAAGGAAGGAAGACATATTGAAGTAAGCAGGGATGTCATATTTGATCAAAATCAAGCATACAAGAAATCAAAGGATATTCCTATTGATTCTGATGATGAAGAAGATCCCATATTTGAAGAAGAAGAAGTTCATCATGAAAACCTTACTACAAATCAAGAAGAATAAAAAGGACCAAGTGATCCTCTTCAATCGATGGTCATCCCAACCACAAGGAAAAGAAAAAATTGGTTAAAAGCTATATTAGAAGATGATGAAGGACATGAAGCTACAAGAGGAACCTTCAGGGCAAGTAAGAAACCAAAAATATATTCTGGTTATGTTGCATACATGACAAAGTTAATTGAATCTGAACCATCTACATTCAAGGAAGTTGCTCATGAAGAGGTTTGGAAGACAAAGTTAATTGAATATGAACCATCTACATTCAAGGAAGTTTCTCATGAAGAGGTTTGGAAGAAAGCAATGCAGGAAGAATATCAATCCATCATGAAGAATGGGGCTTGGGAAATTGTTCCTAGACTGAGTGACAAATCGGTTGTCACCTCCAAATGGATCTATAAGATCAAACATGTTGGTGATGGAAGTATAGACAAGTACAAAGTGAGATTAGTTGCAAGGGGTTTATCTCAAAAGGAAGGCATTGATTATGAAGAAACCTTTTCTCCCACAGCAAGGTACACTACCATTAAATCTTTGGTTTCATTAGCTACTACAATGGGTTGGAATATCCATCAAATGGTTGCGAAGACCACATTTCTAAATCAGACAATTGGTGAGAAAGTGTATATCGAACAACCTGAAGGCTTTGAAGTTAATAGCAGGGACTCTCATGTTTGCAGACTTAAGAAGGCCCTATATGGTTTGAAGCAAGCACCTAGGAAATGGTATGAAAATATGGATGCATATCTACTTAGAATTGGGTTCATGAAGACTTTTGTTGATCTGAATCTCTACATGAAGGTCATGAATAATGAACCCGTCATTCTTCTACTATATGTGGATTATCTATTCATCACATGTGTGGAGTGAAGAATTCAAGAATGCAAGAAGATGTTGGAAGCTGAATTTTAAATGAAGGATATAGGATTTGTGCACTATTACCTAGGTCTAGAAGTATGGCAGAGACCTGGGGAGATATATTTGGGGCAAGGAAAGTACATCATCAAGTTGTTGTATAAATTCAAGATGATGGATTCCAAGCAAATGGCTACTCCTATGATCAAAAATCTAAATAATTTGAGGGACTCTGACTCTAATCTCGTGGATCCTACCTCCTATCGATAGTTGGTGGGTTTCCTAATATATCTAGTAAATATTATGCCAGATATATGTTTTGTAGTAAACATTCTTATTTAGTTTCAGGTGGAGCCTCATCATGATCACTGGATAGCTGCCAAAAATATATTGAGGTATATTCGTGGCACTACACATCACTGCCTAAAGTATGACAGTAAGGAAGTCAATCTAATTGGGTTCACAAATTTTGATAGAGGTGGCATTGTAACTGATGGAAGGAGGATTACCAAAGGATGTTTTAGTCTAGGAGTTTTTATGATCTCATGGATGAGTGGGAAGAAAGATCTCCTTGCTTTAAGTAGTG
>APFE031649222.1:111155-136074 GCA_000404065.3 Pinus taeda | reverse complement strand
TTTCATCAATATACTCAATTGAGTTATAACCCAGAATGGGACTGATCATATATGCAAGGTCCCTGCCCAATGGGTTGAGGTAAACATGCAAAATGGGAGGGTACTGCACAGTATCAGATTTAATATAGAGTTGGTTCAGCTTGGTGATCTGAGCATCTGTCATCTTAGCTCCTTGATTTATCAGATCAAGCAAAGATAGAGGAACCAATTTCTTCTCAGTTTTGAATTGCACCATTTCTCTGATGGCCTCAGGGGTAATATAGAAAACCACTGAGCCTGAAGGGTCAAGCACAGCGCTCTGAGTGGCATCATAACCATCAGCACATAGGTGAATTAGGTCAGGAAATTGATTTACCTGAGGAAGCTTGAAGATTGGGAGGAAGGAATCCCAAATTCCCAATACATCTGTTCCAGTCTCATGTTTAGCTTTTAGTTCATTTAACAGGTGGATGTGGAACTTGCATTTCATTAGGAATTCCTCTGAGATTTGATAATCCAAATCTGCTAATGCCTGTCACTCCAATTCTCTCTGAGGGGCATTTAAAGGGGCAATATTGAGGGCCACAGGTGCTACTGGTGTATCCATGGTTACTTTAAAACTCTGTTGATATGTAAATTAGTGTTACTGTGCAGAGTAACAGAAAAGAGCGTTTCTTGGAAGGAGAGGTGATTTGTCGAGAAACAAAGGACGAAAGGGTCAATTGCAGCAATTGAAATACTGCACACAGCACTAAAAAAGGGCAAACACTTGTCTTTAACGGACTCTTTCTCAGTAATTAGGTGTAGGTTCGGGTTCCCTGTTCACGACTGCGCGAATAGAGTGCAGATTTTTGTGAAAGCTTTGGTAAACAAGGCTTAGCTGGTGAATTTCGACTTTGTGACTTCAAATGGGAACTAGGCACAAGGGATTTGCCGGTCAATTATCCTTTTTCTGTGTTTTAAGTTAATTTCGGCTATTTGCAGACAAAACCAGGCGCAAAGAGGATTCGCAGGGATAAATACCTGGTAAACTGACAGTCCGGGTCACAAATGCAGGTGGGTTGGCGCGCCGATGGTCTCCAGGTTGAATTCAGCAAGTTGGCGTGAGCTTGGACGTAAAATACATGCATAAGACAACACAGACGTTTTTGCAAAAAGTGCAAAAAACGCGAAAATTTGGCCAAAATATGGATTTTTTGGAACATTGGCGCCTTTTTCGGATGACGTCAGCATGATGTCATCGGGTGGGGTCAGGGTCGGATGACATCAGCATGACGTCATCAGGTGACATGGCGGCTTATGAGTGGTCCACGGGGATGGTGAGGTGGCGGACAGGTGGAGCAATGGCGGACGGGGGCGCAGACACGGCGATGACGTAGTAGTGATGCTGGCAGTGACGTTGGCAGGCGCGTTAGCGGAAACCGGAAACCGTAGGCGGTATGATATCGCACCGCTTTTCATACGGAAGTGGAGTTGTCAGAGGGGGCTCCGATACGCTGTGGGGGCGACGCGTGGCCGAGGCCTGACGTCACCCTCTGACAGATATCAGAAGCTAACTTACGGACGTCGGAGCCGGTCCGATATCCATGTGAGCCGTTGGATGAAAGGCGTCGGATCGGACGGTCGACGGGTCAATAACCTGTCCGGACGATACGACGTCGGGCGGGCAATAAAATATTGATTTTTCCTGAAATTTGTGCCCGGCGGGACTTTGGAAAATTGGTGAATTTATATGTTTTCCAATGTATTTTTTATAAAGTTGCGCATATCTCCAGGACTTTGGATAGGTCGGAAAAGTGGGTTTTTTGTGTATTTTTGCCATTTGAGTGGTTTAAGGGTGCAAATGGGTTTTTTACAAGGTTTTTTAAGCAAATGATGGGTTTGAATAGGTTAAATGATTTTCTGAAGGAGGAAAAGAGGTGAGGCTTGGGGTTCTCAAACTGACCAGATGTCAATTTGATTCCCTAGTAGTGAACATATGGCTATAATGCCAAGGGGGGGATATTTATAGAATGCTTGGGGTTTATACACCGTGGTGTTATAATAGTAGGGAAAGGGTGACATAGGGAATTAGATAATAGAAGTTAGGGGTTAATATGGAGGGAGAAGGTGAATGAGGAGTGATATCACTAAGTTTATTTGAAAACCACTTAGCTTAGGGAGTAGATCAAAATGAAAAGAATTTTGCACAAGAAATGTGGCTCTTAAAGGAAACCAGAACCAACATAAAACCTTGAATTCTTTCATAAACACAATTGGTGTAGGGATGTTAGTAATGAGTGTAAAATAAGGAAAAAAGGAAGTTAGACATGCTCCATTGTGTTGTTTTCCTTATGTTGACCAGCAAGATTCAGTTTGAAAGGAATACCACTTCTGCAACCCCATCTACTTGCCTAACATTTTTTTGTTTCTTCTTGGAGGGTGCACTTGGACTTGCAAACCCTTATGTGCCTTTTCTTTTCCATTGGCTTTTTCTTTTGATTGCCTATTTAGCACTACCCTTATTGCTTCCAAGGCCCCAGATTAAGCAGTTGGGAACCTTAGTTTCTCTGCCTAACTATTGGTCTGTCAAGATTAAACAGTTTGGACAAACTTCTTTCTCTATTCTACAACAGAAAATTGAAACATGGCATGATCCAGATTAGATTGTTGGACCATCCATCAAATTTAGTAAACATGAAGGCATGTACACACCTTGCCTTGCCTTGGAAATATGTGATCTTTGTCAAAGCAGAGCATATTTGGCATTTGAATTTGCCAATCATGAAATATGAAACCTATTGGTATAGGTATCCAACAGAGGTGAACTTGTGACACACCACGAGGACATCCATCACCCAGCAACACTGCAACTCAACATGCACACCAGCAGCAACACGGATGTACCAGTACTGTCATGTCGAGTCTTTTCATGAGTCATGTCATCCACATCTCTACTATGGGCCATACTGTCAATTAATGTAATGTAAGGTGGAATTTCAAGAGACCCACTTGTCATATGAAGAGTCATGTAAAGTTGAAAGGTCATGGAAGTCAAACAGTCATGGGGGAAGTCGAACAGTCATAAGGGTTAGTTTCACCCTTAGCTATAAATACCTCCTCATTTGTACATGCAAAGGACTTTTCGCCTTGGCTCCTCCCACATGGCCTTGAGAGTCTGTAATATTTTCTTTGAGGAGTAAGTAGTGGCTCCAATGCCGCACCCACGAGGTTAGTGATGTATGGTGTATCGATGTGTCTTAGAATTTTTTCTTAATTAAAAAGCCTGCTAACAGGCCAACACATTTTCGCACATGTGTTGTAACTGTTTGTAATATTCGTCTTGAAAACTTGTAATGCATGTTGCTTTAACCTGTGTTTAACACTTGTATTCATTCAATTGTTTTAATACATATATACTAATGGAAATGTGTTGTATAAGTTGTTAATTTTGTCCTGCCTATGTTGGTCACCTCTCGGACATGAGACAGAACCTTTCACATAAACTTGCTAAAACAACTGTCACACTTGTGTTGATTTCTCACTGAGTGTTGTATGTGTTATCTTTCCTTGTTGAGTTTTGACTATCGCATCTGTGTGTGTTCCTCCTCTGGAAGCTGAGCACGACCTGTTGTGTTGTGTGTTCTTAACAGAATTGGGTTTCCTCCCATTCGACTTGGGACTCACTCCCACCCTTCCTCTCTCTGGTTAAAGATCCTTGACACAAGTAACACTATCAATCACAAGGCATGCTAACCTAACTACTCGAAGACAAAGCAAAACACTCTCCTATGCTAACAAGCAAGACCTAAGGAAAAGATTTAAGATAATGGAAATTGGGCCATCATACCGAATGGGACTCCCACGCCAAATGGTGTGAGGTCTAGTTGGGACTTCATACCAGGGTGATCCCCTAAATGTTGGCAGGTCCAGCACAGTCAACATTTCTGGTGCTAGAAGGAGGGCCACCAGTTCTTTATGGCTGAACTTCCTCTCACACTCACTCATCAACCATCTAGTCAAGGCAGTAAATTACACTCTCCCTCACCTATGCATGACTCTGCATTTGGTTACTTCTCACCTCCTAGGACTGAACACAAAATTCCATATTATCACCTTCGCTCCATCCATCCCATCACCCAATAGTTTGTGAAATCAGTCAGACTAATCCTAGGAATATAACATCTTCCATACACATCAAGGAAGCCAAAAACCACTCCCACAAGGGTTGTTGTATCATCAATGGAAGAAGCAATTCTTTCCACACTTGAAGGTTTGGCAGAAGTTTTTGGAGATGGCGAGGAGCCTCCGATATTCTGATACGGAGAAAGATACACCCTCATGATCTTGGGCTTAGACTTTGGTATATGAGGCGGAGGGGAAGGCAGTGGAGGAGATGGAGGCGGAGACGAACCAACAGACTCAGAGTCGAAACCTAAGATTCTGAAGAAGAGGAGGAGGACAAAGAAGAAGAAGAGATGGCTAACCAAAATCTAGAATGCATGACTCAGGGACCCCTGGCTCTCCTGGGTGCTTTGCACAAGATGCCAAAGCCAGCAGAGAGAATGAGCATCAAGTTCAACCCTGACAGCACAGTGAAGGCAGAAGACCATTTGGACAACTTCTACCTGGAGCTGCAGACCCTTAAGGTACGGTACAATGAAGTAGCATGTATATTGTTTCCATGTACCTTGGAAGATCGTGAAACTGCATGGTATCATAACCTTCCACCCAACTCCATACAAAACTGGGGTGCATTCAAATGCATGTTTCTTGAAAAATTCGTTGATGAGAAGACCCCATCCATGTTACTCAAAGAATTGGGAAGCCTGAAGATGGAGGGGAAAGAAAATTTAAAAGACTTCAATCAGAGGTTTACGTGCATATTGAACAAGTTTGCAGTGGACACGAAACCTCATGACTGCATCACTGTTGATTACTACACGTTTGCACTGCCGACCAACATTGTGCAGTTCGTCAAGCGAGCTGCAAAACCAACATTACTGGAAAAAAGTGAAGAGGTTATTGTTGTTGAGAAATACATGTGCACGATTGGATTCATAAAGGATGATGAACCAGGAAAGGACTCCAGAGACGCGAGCAAGAAGTCCTAGGCAATGGCGAGCAAAGGCAAAGACAAGGAAACTAGTGATATTAAAACCCTCACTTGCCTTGTCAAGAACTTGACAACAGAAGTGTCTGACCTCAAATAGCGGTAAATAGACACATATGCAAGCAACCATCCACCCAAACATAAACAAGGAAGCATGTCATTAGGTAGCATCCGTCTCCCTACAAAAACTACGTAGAGCTCTATGTTCCAGCTTGAACGGTGCACAAAACTCGAATTCTGTTCATTTCATGAAGATGGTCACCCAAATAATTCTTGTTCAGACTGGAAGTGAGTTGCAAGCTCAGTATGCAGTCGTACATTTGACACAGATAATAGTATGCATGTACAGCCTGGAGATATAGATAATGATGAAGATGTTTCACCTGATGAGGCATCAAGTTCTGGGCATGTGGTAAACATGTATCAGTGCTCGCAAGCAACGCTAAAGAAGAACACTGAGAAAAAACCCCAAAATTAAAATGACCATTATAATCTTAGGAGTAAAGGGGCTCCCCTTACAGTTGGGGAAGCACAAGAAAATATGAGACTACTGATGAGGAGGGTTGATCCACTAGCTATCCAAAAGCAGAAAACACAAAGCAAACCCGGGAAGACAGTGGCGAATAAGAGTACCTCCATGAGCAACAAACTGCAGAATACTTCGCCGGAAACAAACATCAGTCTTACCTCGAACATCTCGGTGAGTCTCCCCCCTCTGGATTACAACATTGTGGATGACATGAAGAAAACTCGTGTGAACATCAGTTTGTTCAAGTTAGCTAAGATTCAGAGTCAGCGGGACAGCCTGCTGCATGCACTGGGACAGATAGTGACATACAGCGCAGCCTCCACCAGCAAAGGAGAAATCACACCTCCTGGATCACTTTCAACTGTGCTAAATACACTCTGAATGGAAGAAGCAAACTCAAGTTTCCCTCCATTCCTGCTCTCATTTGAAATTTTCAACTGTAATGTTCACAACTTCTTGCTTGATTTTGATGCAGCATCCAATTTCACGCCTCTCTCCATTGCCAAGAAGATCAATGCGCAATGGAGCAAGACATCCGTGCAAATCATCCAACTTGATCAAACATCTGTACCAGCCATTGGTGAACTTCAAGATGTGATCATCCGACTATCTCATGACGATCCAGTCAACCAATGCATCAACATTGTTGTTGTGGACATACCAAAAGAATACGGCTTACTACTCAACAAAGACTGGTCGAGCAAGATGAACAAATATTTTGCTACGGACTGGTCCCACATGTGGCTTCCATACAAGGGAAAAAGCAACCAAATTTGGGCATTATCCGAGAGGTATATGAGGCACAATGTCACTCCCATTAATGGCGAAAATGAACCGTTGGCCTTCGCAGAACTCATGTTTGGTAATTGCCTCCTGGAAACAACGTTGGGATGTTATCCTGCATGGCCAGCTCCAACCCCACGAGACACGCAGTTGGGTCTCCTTCCTTGCCCAACTGATGGAAATGAAGCATGTACAATACATTGTACCAATGGTAGTAGTAGTAGTAGCAACAACAGTAGCAGTAGTGCAAGCGCCTCAAACGGTCTGTGTACAGACAAGTTGTGGACCATGTATTTCAACACATCAAAGACACAGGATGGCTCAAGTTACAGGTATGTTTTGATTGACCCAAAATATAGGAAACATTTGATTTCGAGTCACTTGGATTTTGAGTGCATGAACAAAGTTGTTGAGTACGAAGCACTCGTGTTGGGCTTACAAAAAACCATCAGTCTCAACGTAGTCACACTCAAAGTGGTAGGTGATTCACATATAGTGATATGGAAAGTACGTACGCCATTCACTCTTTATCAGCGCATCTCAAAAGTTACCAGCAAGAGGTATGGTGATTGATCTCTAACTTCCAAGCATTTAACATCACTATTGTACCACATACGCGTAATGTAGCTGCCAATGCTCTAGAAAACGCAGCCTCTAGGATGTCACCAATTAGGGATAGATTTATTATTGAAATTTTGTATAGACCATCTATCTTGGATAACATAACTAACTTATGCATGTTTGATGATGATCAATAGATACTGCATTTCATGGTCAACACTGACACCTTCAAGGATGCAACGATAGGTGAAGATGGGCACGAGCGACCTCTACAAGCAGAAGTTGGTTGCAAGAAATGCCACCTCATCCCAATTCCACAATTCCACCATGATGCACGAGCTGATCAACTTGGTGACAAAACAAGATGCGAAGTTCACCAATCTCGGTACGTGTTGCACATAGCAAGCACGAAAAGCCTTTGTTCACTTGTTTAAACAGTACCAGGATGTGTTCGTGTGGATGTACAATGATATGAAAACTTATGACATGCGAATAATCCAGCACATCATCCCGATCAAAGATGGGGCCAAGCCATATCATCATAAACTGAGCAAAGTACATTCGTCACTTGAACCCCTCATATAAAAAGAGCTCACTAAGCTTTTGGATGCATGGATCAAATACAAAGTTTGCCATTCTACTTGGGTTTCAAACCTTGTTCCTATATGCAAGAAGTCCAAGGAAATCCGCTTGTGTGTTGATTTCCGGAACGTAAACCGTGCCTCTAACAAAGAAAACTACCCCGTGCCGTCTGTGGACCACATTCTACAAACAATATTTGGGGCACAAATGTTTTCCTTACTCAACGATTTTTCAGGATACAATCAAGTTCTGGTGGCAGAACTTGACAAACTCAAGACTACCTTTCGTACCAAGTGGGTTACGTCCACATACATATGAATTCTGTTTGGGCTTGTGAATGTAGGTGCAACCTTTCAGTGTGACATGGACATCACTTTTCGCAGACTCATCGGATAGAGCGTAGTGGTATACCTCGATGACGTGACTGTGTTCTCAAGGAAACGTGAGGACCACATATGCCATCTGAAGAAAAAAATTGAGTGATTCTGGAAGAACAAGATTTCCTTGAATCCCAAAAAGAGCATATTCGCAGTGTCTAAGGGGAACCTTCTTGGACACATCATTTGCAAAAGTGAGATCAAGGTTGATCTGAACCGGGTCCGAACCATTACACAGATCCCTCACCCAGCCAACAAGAAAGCCATGAAGTTCGTCTTGGGCAAGATAAACTTCCTCCGGAAGTTCATCTTGGATTATGTGCAGATAGTCAAACCCATGCAGGACATGATTAAGAAGGATGTAGTGTATAGTTGGGGCAAGAGGGAAAAGTACACATTCCCCTGTATCAAGCAGGCTATTGCAAAAGTGTCTGCACTCTACAACCCAGATTTCAAAAAGAATTTCTTGCTATACACCTTCACCTCCGATGATTCACTCACCACAGTACTCACTCAGAAGGGTGATATGAATGATGAACATCTCATCTCCTTCATGAGCACAAGCATGTAGGGACCTATTGTAGTGACTACAACCACCTCCCAAAATTTTGCCTTAGCTTCATTTTGGAGCCTCACTACCAACCACCTTAGCAGCATGTCGTGCATCATCAAGTACATAGGATTCATTGGTTTTTCAACAACTTGCTAGCCTGTGCATGTTAGTTTTCTTCACTCCCCTCACAAGCTGCCACTCCAAACTTGGGCTATTTGCTGGCTGAGCAGCTCCCTCAGAAAATTTCTCAATTATGGAGGGGAACCAACCTTCCCTCTAGAAATTGCACAAATTTGTTAGGCAACCTACTGGGCTCAGAAATTGCGCAATGCAGTCAGACAGTCTTCCTTGGGAAAATTGCGCAATCTGGCCCAACACTACAACTCAACCCATAAATTGCAAAAATCAATTAGGTAGACTGTTGAGCTCCAAAATTGCACAGAGCAGTCAAACAGGCTTCCTTGGAAAACAGCGCAATCTGGCCAACACTACAGCTCAACCTAGAAATTGCACAATTCTGGGAGCAGTCACCTGCTCTTCCCAGAAATTGTGCAATCCCTCTGGGATAGCCAGCCTAACTCCTCCAAGAAATTGTGCAATTCTGGGCAGCAGTCACCTTCTCCTCCCAAAACTTGTGCAATCCCTCTGGAACATCCAGCCCAGTTCCTCTCATAAATTGTTCAAATCCCTCTCTTAGTCAAGCAGGCTGTTGCATATGCCTTCAGGTTGATTGGTTCCCTCCAGGACCAAGCAAAACTGATTTTCATGCATGGACTGCTCTTCCCGAAATAGTAAAGGGCAGCATGAAAAAGGCATACCTAGATCTAGGGATCTATTTTTAGCAGCTGGAAGTTACATCCAAAGCTCATTTTAGAAACCTCTCACCAAGTGTCGTCTTTTCCTAGATTTGTGGCATGTGATTCATAACCTAAATCTTATCAAAACTCATCAACTGAACGTTGTAGATCTCATTCCTCACATCGACCTTGTAGCTCTAACATCCCACATTTCATCCAGGAGTCTTTGGCACTTTCAACTTAGCTTTTTCAGGGTAAGTCTATTTTTCATGTCTTGCGCTGTGTTTCTGTCACTTTTTGTGTTTCGCTTTATATGAGTGTTGTTTGCTTGATTTCAATGAGTGCTTATTGACGTTTTGATGTATGTTAGCTTGTAGAAGCACTGTTTCAATTTTCATTTTCATCTCACTGTCGTCGCATGCATGACACTGTTTTTGCACCGACAATCGTCATTGTGGTGACATGTTTCACACACATGCATGTTTTCCCTTTTATGAATCCTAAACTTGTTGTTTGCATGCATGATCATTCACTCTTTTTACACTTAGTATCACCATGCATTCAGAGTTCTCATGTTTTCAGTCACCTGTCGGTAGGTCTAGGCTCCCTTGGTTTGAATCTTGCCTTGCCCAGCTAGCATTGTGCATTTCTGAAGTGAAGGTTCTACCTTCCCTCCAGCAATTGCACAAGTATGGCCCAACACTGACCTCCAGGATTGCATTGCACAATCTAGGAGGCAGTGCCTTGATGGCCCCAGAAACTGCGCAATGTAGTTTGCTGGTTTGCATGTCACTACTGACTGAAATTGCGCATTGCGCAGTTTTAGTCCTTAGTAGGCTAGGTTTGACTATGCATTGCATAGTTCCAGTAGTCAGTCAGCCTCCCAATAGCCCAGAATGTGCCTTGTGTAGTTTTGGAAGTCAGTGTCCCAGCCTCCCGGTGAAAATTGCGTAATCTTCACAGGAAATCACACAAGTATGTTTCATGTCAGTCCTCTAGTTTGTTTTGGTTTTCGACTAACAGATTGATTTTCATGAGTGTTGCTATGTCTCCAGGTATCATAGGTGTTTGTCTTCCTCTTAGCAACATAGGTACAATGGCTTCCAGGAGAGAAGATTCGAAGGCACCATTCAGAGCACAACTGCGGATGCAGTCGATCAAGTGTCTATGAACTTGCCTATCTATGAAGACATAAAGTTGTTCAAGGACAAGGATATCAAGATGAAATGGCAGCAATGTCACAGCAAGCAACATCATCAGTAGTAGCAGAAGGTAGCACACCTGCATGCGAAAAATGCAACAGGAGGGTTGTTGACAGCGCAAAGGCGAAACAAAGTTGCAAGCTCAAGCAGATCCACCTGTGATGAAAGTAGCTTTGGAGATTGAGGCTATGAAGCGATGGCGCGAAAACAGGATCGCGTGAAGGTATAGAGAGGAATAGAGAAGGAGTAGCATGTGATGAAGTAGCAACTCAAGGAAGAACGGGAGCTTTGTAGACGAGAGAAGTAGTTGCAGCAGGAAGAGGTACAGTAGGAGGTGCAACATCCACAGACTGATGAAACTACACCCATACAGGCTGTAGATCCATTCAGCAGCTCATATGGAGTAGACAGGGTGAGTAGTGTTGTCGATCACATGCAAGGGTACTCAAGAGCATGGATGTCATTCTGCACACGCATGTGATCCCACCCATTTGGCACACTCACTGAGGCGAAGACAAGAAGCAAGTCCGACAAGAGCTGAACATGTATTTTAACAAGTTGATGCACATGGTCACCAGCACACACTCGAAGATCAACATAGACACTATGCATTAGTATGTTGCTGGTCCAGTTGCACTCAAGACCATGATGCACATGTTATTAGACGAGTTGGACAAAGGAGCCATATCAGTGTACCCAGATGCAACGGAGGCAAGACTTCTCTTTCAACAAGATGTCACCATTGAGTGCACAGACACCATCACGGATGACCAAGCTTGGCATCAATTCACCACCATTGATCATCACAAGGATTTCAAAGAGTTGGTCTCACCATAACTGACTGAGTGTTAGTGATAGCTTGCATGGCTTGCTGAAGCCTATTTTGTCTCACTTGGGTACATGTGTATATTAGATGTAACATGTTGCAAAGTGGAAGTCCAAGTGTCGATAGTCAAATGTAACAGTCATAGAATAGTTGAAGAGTCATGAGGGTAGGTGAACAATCACAAAAGGGGATGTCAAGGTTCACCCCATGCTTTTCTATTTATAGTACCTCATAACTCATTGTAGAGGCTTTTGGTCATCGAAGCTTCCAAAAGGAGCACCTTAGGGAAATCTTGGAGAGTATTGTAATGAGCCTTGACTTCTCCATAGTGCAAAGCTAATACATCTCTTTGGAGGAGTAGGCAGCAGTGACTGTAACGTTTCGCTATCGGGACTAGTGGTTGGTCATGGTTGTACTGTATGATTGGAGCTTTCACTTCTTAATATAACAGAGTCAACATGTTTCATGCATATGTTGTTATTGTATTTCAGCTATCTTGTTTACTCTAATGATATATGTATATGTTTGCTTGCGCATTCATGTATGGACTCTTTTTGTATAAGTATGTATGAACCTTACTGAAATGTGTTGTTGGTTCAACCATCACTTTGGATTTTTAGCTTACTTGTTTTCTAGTTTGTGATGCATCTTTGCTTGTGTGTTCCCTTCTTAGCCACGTGCTTCCACAGGTTTCCAGGCAGTGCACTAACCTCACTCTCCATGTGTTAGAACCATTCATGCACCTTCCTTAGCTTGTTGTGCATTTTGCACCCTTGCTACCAACAAGGACATATTACTTGTCTCTGTGCGCAATCGTGGTCAAGGCGATACCGTACGACACACTGCTAAGACTCCTACACCAAACAGTGTAAGGTCTAGTTGGGACTTCTTACTGAGGAGATCCCCTAACATGTTGGTAGGTCCAGCACCATCAACACGACCTAAACTCAACTACCCCACTGTTGAAAAACAAGCATATGTAGTTTACAAGGCTGTGAAACACTTCAGGCCCTACTTTCTGAAGAACCATTGCATAGTCTACGTCCCTCACCCAGCAGTCCGCACACTCCTTTTATAACAAGAACTGGGTGAACGACATGCATAGATGACGGGATTGAAAGAATATGATCTTGACATCAAGACAATTCACACGGTCAAAGGACATAGGCTCTGCAAACTTGCAGCTAAAGCAGTACACGCACTGGAGGAGTAAGAAGAGCTCGTTCGCTGGGAGCAGGAAGTTGAAATGTATGATGTAGTGCAAGCATCACCCAATGCAGACGGAACCTCTTGGTACGCAGATGTGTGCCAGTACCTTGAGCATGACACCATAACCTCTCACGTTTCCATTAGACAGAAGAGGGCTTTGCGCCTCAAAGCTTTAGCATATCAATCGATGCACAAAGTTCTTTACAGGAAGCACAACAACGGAGTTTTGCTCAGGTGCCTAGGGGCACATGAATCAGAGAAGGTACTACAAGATCTACTTGACAGACCCGTCGGGGGTCACTTTACGGGAAACACCACTGCACACAAAGTTATGCTAGCCAATTTCTACTAGCCCACATTATTGACGGATGCACGCACTTATGCCCGTAAGTGGCCAGTCTGTCAGTGATGTGCCAACAGAACACGAAGGTTAGCAGCCCCACTACACCTTGTAGCAGTGACCAAACCATTCCAACATTGGGGCATGGACATCATTAGGGAAAATTTCCCACATTCGTCTAAACAACACCGCTACATTTTGACAACAACTGATTACTTCACGCGGTGGATAGAAGCAGTTCCACTCAAGAAAGTGAATGACCATGTCATTAGCTTCCTCCAACAAAACATCATCTCACACTTCAGAGTTTCAATATCACTTGTTTTTTATAATGAAATGTACTTTTCATCTTTAAAACTTTATGATTTTTCATTACAAAATGGTATTGTGTTGAAACACTCATCTAACTACTGCCCACAGGGAAATGGTCTCACAGAATCCATGAACAAAAACCTTATCCACATAATCAAAAAGATCGTTTACTCTGAGTAGCGCAATTGGCATTCTGCCCCGACGAATGCATTATGGGCTGACCGCGTAGCACCCAAACCCTCTCTGAATACCTCACTGTACTTCCTGGTCTTTGGTAAAGAAGCCATCCTTCCACCCAATATCTACTCGCCTGCGCTTCAGCTATCCCAAGAATCCCAAGGCAAACCTTGCCAGCTAGTTCAGCAAAGGATGGATACACTCCATATAGGAAGAAAGGATGAAAGCAAAAGAAAAATTTACACTCCACCAGAACCGTATCAAGAAATGGTTCGATAAGAAGTCTGCAGGGAAAGCTAACTTCGATGTTGGTGACTTGGTCTTAAAATGGAATAAATCCCATGAAGACAAAGGCAAGCATACGAAGTTCCAGTCCCTGTGGATTGGTCTGTACAAAGTCCATGAGAAGCTTGGCCCACACACATACCATCTGCAATCACTTGACAGGAGGATTGACAACCTTCATGTCAATGACCAAGATCTCAAACACTATTTCCAGTAGGTCGGGTTGTGCCCGTGTCATGTACATAGTCTGCTTACTGCTTGTTGTTTTCATTTTTCTGTTTGCCTTGCTTACTATTTTTGTTTTCGTTTTGTTTGGTTTACTTAATACCTTACTATTTTTGTTTTCTGGAAATAAGTGCTGCCATCTACTAAGTTCTGGCTTTTGAATGAGTATGTGGCTGGGATATGAAGGGGCTTGTGACACTGCAACACTTGGTCAGTCTTGTGTCCATCTTCTCTATGCTTGGTTATAACCTTTGGGCGATGAAGTTTTGACGGAAAATACAAGCCATCTGCAAGGGGAGCTTTGGTCCAACCATGAACCTGTGTCCACACTAGAAAGCCCCATGCCTGTACTCAACCTTTTGCTCTGTGTGATCAAGCTCATCCAACTAGTAGAAATGGAGAAGGGGAAAATCTAAATGAGCAAACCTATGTCAGAGGTCTTACATGCTTCTTTGAAGGAACAAGCTCTTCTACTCTCAATAATTTGAGATCCCTCTTTCGCCCCAAAAATAAATAAGTGCCTATGAACAGTCCTCTTAAAAAATACAAAGGTGAAAGAAGAGAAAGACTTCCTACATAGAGAGGTGAAGCATGCAACTCCAACGGGGTACTAACCAGGCTCGCTCGTAGTGGAGCGATGCATGTGTTCCTGCATGACTCCATCGAGGTACTATCCAGGCCTGCTAGTAGTGGAGCAACACCAAAGATGAAAACTTATACTCTGAAAATCTTGAACTCCCGAGCCAAACTACCCTTCCCAATTTCAAAACACTGAGATCAAGCTGAACTTTTGTTGTGTTTGACTAAGTTGGGAAAAGGTGAACCATGTCTGTCCATGGGGTAAGTGGGGAAGCTGAAGTAATCCACACAATGATTCAATACCCCCAGAAATACCAAGGTCCCATGCTGTCAATGAACCAAAATAGAGAAGTTGTAGTTCTACTAGTGTGTTGCCAAGTGTTGTAGCGGCTGCAACACCCTCCAAAATTTTGGCCCGCATTAAAATTTTGGAGCCTCCTTTGAGATTTTGACTTGATGTCTGCAGTTCTCGGGTTCACCCCATGAGCTCGTGTGAGTCTTTGCACCCACCTTGCTTGATCATTCAACAGACAACTTTTTCATGTGGGTAACAATGTGATGCAAGAGCATCATGGTTCCAAATTTTGTACATTTAGTAGAATCTAGGGGGTCTTGTGTTTTCAAGGGGGTTGGTTCCCTTAGTATTTAATGTAATTTTCAATGTGTTGAGTGATTTAGAATAGGATTTAATTAAATATTGTGAGAAATATTTGTAAATGTTCTCGAATGTAGGAGGAAATGAGAGATTTAGGCTAGTTGAGATCTCATAAGGATTTTAGGTATCTAGAGGTCTAATATAGGATTTTGGTTGAGTAAAGAATGGAACTGGGAGAAGATTTAGGAGAGATTGAGAGATTGTTGGATCTGAACTGAAATTAGTTTAGATTTCTCTTTGTATATATTGTAAACATTTGAAGCATTAAAGAGGTTGGCCCAGGGCTGTAAATTGGGCCTTACAAATATGACTATTAGCCTATGTAAATATATTCTGTTATATAATGAAAAAATACAAAAATACAGTGTGCGAGAGAGTGACAAAATGGGATTTTGATCTCTCTGTGGTGTAAGTAATTCCATTTTGAAAGATTCGCTCTACCTGTTAAATAGTGAATTCACAATTCATTTATGAGTGAGTTATAATGGAGTGTAAATGCATCAAAACCCATGAACTATAGTAGCAAGATGATGGCTCTGTATTTCTAAAGTTTCCTTTGCAGAATCAGTGTTGAGATGTTTGTTTAGGAATCTATGTGTAAGGCGTATATATAAGTCGAGATGCTTACTGAATGTTGAATCTAGATTTTCTTACTGAATGTCAAATCTGCCTATGTACTGCATTGGATTGTCATATATGCGTGATATGCCATATTTGATCCCTCATGGTGATATCAAATCACAATGATATTGGATCTGATCTGGAGGCTCAATGAAATTGAATCAATTATGTGTATGGATCCAAGGGAAGCGTGCACAATTATATATAGAGAAAGGGCATAGGAAAGAGATGACATGCTTCAAGAAACTTGTGCTGGTAGTGCATCTGATCCTTGTTCCGATCGGGATTGGGAATGAATTTTTCAAGATCTCAGTACTTCAGCCCAATCGTTGTTAATCTATGATGGAGGGTCATTGTTAATATTTGATGGAGGTCTGTTAGCGTTGCAATTTCCGCGTGGAAAGATCAATTGTGTATGCAGCGTGGAAGTGAATTAAGTGTGGAATATATGTGCTTATATTTCATCTGCTACCTTTCGTCATTTTCATTTATGTATATTTATGATTGGTTTTTAATTAGATCTCCTCCACATCAAAATTTACAAGAAAGAGTTGGAACTGCGGCAGAATCATTGGGAGACTCAAAGCATGCGTTCTCTTTTCATCTTGACATGATCTATTGCAAAAGATTTAAGTGGATGCATTGGCCATGACACAACAAAATTTAGAAACCCACCATGGAGACCATCGAAGGAGATTTACTTTGAAGGAGAAGCCATGTGACAAGGTCAATGCATGAGGATCCAGTTGAGGAATTGATTGTGCATTCAAACACTATGTATTCTCTTTCTACGGAGCACTGAGATTTGAAACATGTGAAGTAGATATCACCTTTGTTGATGAATAAAGTGGGTTTTATTAAAGAAGTTTTAAAGTAGGTTTTAAAAAGACCGACTAGAGGTTTTATGAGCTATGGTAGAGTGTGGTTTTCAACCAAGGCACACTATATAGAGAATGAAATACTGGGATTGGGCAGACTTAGTCTTAGGTCTACATTAATTTAGATTTTGCAGCCATATCGATGCATCATTGTCTCACTTGCGACCATGTTCTGGTCATACACAAGGTCTCTACTTCATGTGTACATGTGCTCGCCATGTAAACACTCATCACGCTCACACATGGAGTCGTATACACTGTTGTGCAAGCGTCGTTGCGATTGTCCAGTGATCAATCATAAGGATCATGCTTGTTGACTTGCACTATCGACCAGTCATGTTGATCATGTTTGTCTGGATGGTTTGAGTCGTCTCATCATCAAGTCATGTAAGAGTGCGTTTGCAAGTTCACATATGCACTTTTTCACTTGCTCACACACTTAGTCGTTTTACTGAAAATCTGATGACCAGATCAACCTCTGATAGCTAGACCTTCACCCCGCCATCGACTCAATCAACTGTCACCTAGAACAGTGTAGAAGCACCAAGAAAGTGATTTCAAGTTGTGCTTCCTGCAAGCTAATCAATCAACCCTCTTGTTGGTCAATCGAAGAGTTTGACCCAACAGTCACCCCGAGACTGACTCTCCTAAAAAATTATGCAAAGGCTGCAGACCATGCCTGCTCCGCTGATTGAGAAAATTGCACAGATAGGTTGGAAAAACACCTAGTGCCCATCCCTGTATCCCTCAAAAAAATGTGCAGTTTTCCCAGCCAACCCAATAGTTAGTCAGCCGACTGCTCACCTAGAAAACTGCTCAGATTTCATGAGAAAGCCCTTTGCTGCCCAACAGTCCGCTTAGCTCAGAAACTATGCAGATTTGATCAGTAGGCCAGCCTCCCAGCATCAGCATAGTTTTTCCCCGCCAATAGCTCCCAGCAGCCCACTGCCATCTCCCTCCAAGAATTGCGCAATTTTTGCTGCCAAGCTCCCGGCAGCCTGCTGCTAGTTCCCTCCAGGAATTGCACAATTTTTGCTGCTAGGCTCCCACTGCCCTCTCCTTCTAGAAATTGCACATATTTTTCCTCCAGCTGAGCCAGACCCCGCAGACAGTCACTGTCGATCTAGATTTCCCATCACCATCTCCTAGTGACTTCTGCGTAGTTTTCACCAACAATGCCCAGAGCCTCCATCCTTGCTCGAAGCTTTCCTTGCGAAGCTTCATAACATTGTCTTCTCTCCCAGTCCCCTGCATCTGAAATGATCATGCATCATGGTAGATTAGGAGGTTTATGGATCTGATGTCATCTCATCATGGGTGATTACAGATACAGGTACACAAACAAACATGGCGCAACAACAGATAGGATGAACAAAGGGAGTACATGCATAAGGACATGTTTGCGAATAGATGAACAAACAATGCATGCAAAGAGATGTGCTCATGAACAAACGATCATGAAAAGATGTGTTCGCGAATGGACGAATGGACGAACATGCAAATATGTGGTTGCAAACGGACGGATGGACAAACATGCACTTTTCGCAAACTGACAAACCTGTCAAGCATGCCAACATACAAGCAAGGAGCAACATGTGAATGAAACATCAAGCGAACTCAATGACCATTGAAGACTCCGCACATCTTGCCACGTGAAGGTGAAGCAGTGAAAAACCATGAGGACATCCATCACCCAGCAACACTGCAGCTCGATAGCACACCAGCAGCAACACGGATGTACCAACACTATCATGTCGAGTCTTGTCATGATTCATGTCATCCACATCCCTACTGTGGGCCATACTGTCAATCAATGTAATGTAACGTGGGAGTCCAAGAGACCCACTTGTCATATGAAGAGTCATGTAAAGTTGAAAGGTCATGGAAGTCAAACAGTCATGGGGGAAGTCAAACAGTCACAAGTGTTAATTGCACCCTTGGCTATAAATACCCCCTCATTTGTACATGCAAAGGAATTTTCACCTTGGCTCCTCCCACATAGCCTTGAGAGTTCGTAATATTTTCTTTGAGGAGTAAGTAGTGGCTCCAACGCCCTGCCCACAGGGTTAGTGTTGTATGCTTTATCGATGTGTCTTGGAAATTTTGCTTAATTCAGAAGCCTGCTAACATGTCAACATGTTTTCACACATGTGTTGTAACTATTTGTAAGATTCGTCTTGAACACTTCTAATGCATGTTGATTTAATCTGTGTTTAACACTTGGATTCATTCAACTATTCTAATACACATATACTAATGTAAATGTGTTGTATAAGATGTTAACGTTGTCCTGCCCATGTTGGTCACCTCCCGGACATGAGACAGAACCTTTCATGTAAACCTGTTAAAACGACCATCACACTCGCGCGGATTTCCCGTTGAGTGTTGTATGTGCTATCTTCCCTTGTTGTGTTGTGACTGCCGCATCTGTGTAGATTCCTCCTTCTGAAGCTGCGCACATCTTGTTGTGTTGTGTGTTCCTAATAGAATTGGGTTTCCTCCCATCTAACTTGGGACTCACTCCCACCCTTCCTCTCTTCGGTGAAAGAACCTTGACACAATTAACACTATCAATCACCAGGCACGTGAACCTCACTACTCAAAGACAAAGCATACCACTCTCCTGTGCTGAGAAGTAAGAGCTAAGGAAAACATTTAAAACAATGGCAACTGAGCCATCATATGGATGGGACTCCCACACCAAATGGTGTGAGGTCTAGTTGGGACTTCATACCGAGGTGATCCCATGAATTTTGGCAGGTTCAACACTGTCAATAGGATCTTGTGGAATTCACACCATTTTCCTGTGTCCTTCTTTTTCTTCGTGGTGTTGTTCTTTGCTTGTGGCTTCGGCAATTTGTCTTATGTCGCCCCGCCTTAGATTTGTCCTTTTTTCTACAGTTTAGGGTGCCTTTCCCTTGCTTCAGATTCATAGGTCCAAAGTCTCGCTTCTTCTATTTAAATTTATGCTTGATCTTAACATCGTATTGATAAGCCATGCCAAGCAAGGAGATGTCTAGGAACTCCATCTCGTCCTGGATGTACTTGTGTAGACAACCGCGATACTCGAGTACCAAATGTTTGTTAAAATCCTTGATACCCAACTTTATATGAAGGGTATGAAAAATATTGTGAACTCTGACACATCTTGGTCCCTTCCCTACTGTAGCATGATCCACTTTATGTATTTATCCTCATAGCTCCCAACAGGGTAATACTTCTCCTTGATGGCATCCTGGAAAGAATTCCAAGTGGGTGCAGTTGAAAATAGTGAAGGTGCACTCTCATCCCTCTTCTCACAGTAGGTTTCCCACCAGTCCTTGACATGGGGGCCAACTTTGAGGAGTGAAAAAGTAATATTTTCCCGGTTGGAAAAATCATGAACCGAAAAATATACTTCTAGCATATTTAACCATTTATCTATGACATCCACACCTATCTAACCTTCAAATATGGGGATGTCAAAGTTAACTTGTACCTTAAAGGGTGTGGCACTTCTAGAGTGGTTGTTGGAAGGAGATGTGTCGCCTGTGGCTAGCCACAAAAGGATCTGGGCAAAGTTTTTCATCATCGCGTTCGTCTCTCGCTCGACGACTTCTTTGAGCGCTATTTTGAAAGGATCTACTGCCCCCTCGCCTTTCTTTTCTTCTGCATGGGAGGTCGTCGGGCTTTGCAAGGCTAGTCTTACAAAGGTTCAACCAGTTTGAGCCCTAACCCCTTATACCATGACCTCAATGGGGACATGCAAAGAAAAACATAGAAAGATCAGACCGCTCTAATACCACTAATCTGAATTTAAACAAGAACACAATAGAATAAAGATATAACCATAAATATAGAGTTGCAGTCGAAATAACACTCCATTTCATTAATATCAAAGAACTGAAATATGCTTACATACATAATGGAAATAAGCTAGCTTAGGCTATGGTATCTTATCTCTGAGAAGAGATGTGGCGGCTACATGCCTCTGAACTGTGTTACAATGAGAGCCAAAGGCCTATTTATTATTGAGAAACAATGGAAAACCCCAAACATCCAAAAACCTAACCCTAGGAGATGAAGCACCAAAATTGTGGGCCCTGTTTGGGTAAATTGGTACATCAACTTCTCAGAGTCATAACTTTGGCATATGATCTCCGTTTGGCTATCATAATACCTCGTTTTGAAGGTCTCGAAGAAGAGTCTAAAAGAAAATTAGTGAATTGGTTTGGGACTTTTTTAGTCTCTCCGTTTTCCCTAAAAATGTTTTTTAGTCCCTCAAAACAGCTCTAGAATTTAAGGACCCGAAAAAATGCCCAAAATAGTAAGTTGTGCTACAATGAAGGAAACTAAAAAGAAACAATGGTGGGGTCCAAGTGGAATAGGTGGGTAGCCACCAATATCCACCTAGATTAGTGGGTTTCTCCACTTGATTCTTTTCTCATTGGTGGTCATAATTGCTTATGGTTGTGGGTTAGAACAAATGTTCTATAAGCCATGGAACAACTTGGGTTGAGTTACTACTCCTAGAGCCTAGGTTGGGACAAATGCTCTAGAGCCCTTGGTGGGTTGAGATACTAGTCCCTGGAGTTGGGTTAAACAAATGCTTTGGAGCCCTGGAAGGTTGTGGGTTGAGTTACTATTTGTCAAGCCCTAGATAGCGTGGGTAGAAACCGATCTGGTTGATGTTAGTGATGTCTGACCGTGGAGGAGGAATCACTGTGGTTGAGGGTTAAGGTGGTTTGGCCTTTGGAATCCCTAGTTTGGTTTTGTTTTGGTTATTCCATGACAACCCACATTCATGCTTGGAATACGACATTGGGGTGATTGGTTAAAAGAGAGATTCAGTTCATCCCTATCTATGGTCGGACTGTACGTGGAAGTCTCTAACTTGGTTGGTATTTTCCTATGTTAATATAAGACATTAATTTATTGTGATCTATGAGCATTTGTTGTATTATATTGGTAATATTATGTGATCTGATAATCACCCTATGAGTGACCTCAGTTGAATATTTGTTAAACAAAAAGGTATTACAAACTCATGTGTTGGTGTGTGTTCTGTGCTATTCAAGCAACGAATCAATCAAATTGCCAATGCACAAACATTTAAATGGAAAGACAACATAGAAATACATTAAGCAACACAAATACACAAACAATTTTTAATAAGGAGTTCACCCTATTCTCTAGGGCTACGTCTCCGGTCCAGCTTCAGTGGTGGCCTTGTTTTATTGTGTCTCACAGCAGAGAAATTACAATACAAGGACTCAATATGAGTTCTCCTGATAGCAGATTTTGCTTGGTAGGGTGGTTCTTGGATTCCCCAAGCCACTTAGAGTTCACAAACTCTTTTTATTCCTACTATCTCTATGATCCTTGGTCTACAGTGCAAAGAGCCAAATGTGATGCTCAATCCAGATAGATTCCTCTATGGGAAGGCTTGAATCTTCAAGCTCTCTAGTGCTCGAAGCTACCTGTGGTCAGCTTAGCCCTCTGTCTCCTCTGCTTGGCTTTACTGTCCTCTGTGTTCAGTCCTCCTCTCGGGGTTCACTATTCACTGTCTCTCTTGGTCGCTTGGACTCTTCTCTAAATCCCCTTTTTTCGATTGTCTTTGTTCATGGCTTTAACCATTTGATCCCTGTGCCTGTTCGGTTCCTCTCCCACCTGTGTCAATTCACCTTCTGCAATTGCGCTTGGAGTTCCCTGTTCGATGTCAGCATGAACGCTCGGGAAGTGGCCATGTGTCTCTATCTAATTGGTACCAGCATGCTTCGTCGGTTTGTTTCTTCCGTTATGTCGTGGATACGTTCTTTCTCCACCATGGCAATCAAATGGATTCCAAATCCCTTTAAATCGTGACTTAATTCCCTGTCGATTCTGCTTCTTTCTATCAGGTGCAATCTCAGCCATCTGATTTGGGCTCCTCCAGATCCAACGTCATACGCACGTCGAGCGCAGTTGACTTGCTCGACCGAAAGGGCGTGATCACAACGGTTTTTCTCTCACCTCCACTACCACGCGTAGATTGTTGAGTGGGATCGCTCCGCTCTCCTGCAAAACCTCTTATCGTTCAAGGGCGCCTCGATCGATACCACTGGTTTTCCAGAGCATGGGTCCTGCCTTTGTCCTTTAGCGCTTTTTGTTTCTCCGCCCGAGGTTCTCTAGCCCCCAATGCGACCGAGTGCTTAAGGCCTTTCCATTTTAGCCTTGTTTGCCTAGCGATGCGCGATTAGCACTAGGCGGCGAATCACGCATCGAAAATCACCTCCTTTTCCTAATTTAGGGCTCCCAGGGGCTACTTTGGCCACCTGTGCGGTCTCCATGGGCCTCAGTCAACGTGCTTTGACCGAGGTCCTCGTCGTTCCACGTCGGCTACCATGGCCGCTGCTTCAGGGTGTTTTTGATGCTATTTTGGATTCTTAAAAGATTTGTTTCGTCCCAATACAATCAAGGTTCTTTTTTAGTCCTTTATGGATCCGATTCGGATCATGAACTTCCTACTGAAAAAGCTTTTGGACCACCGAAATTTGGTTTTCTTCAAGCATCGACTAAGTGAGGAAACTGTTGTCTCACTTGTCCAATCTCAATCCACTTCGCATTGCTCGGCTTTGAACCTTTAAGCCCAATTTTGAGGTATTCCACTTGTCCACTGCACTTCGTCCTCACCTTCCTATCCAGCACTGTGTATTCCTGTAACTCATTAAGGTATTCAGGTAGCAGGTCATCAACAGAAGGTAATTGACTCTACTCTTCAGGGTCCTCAATCATTGAAGGTTCAAACAACCTCAAGCAATCTGCATTCACGATTGAGTAGATGTGCATGTAAGCTGGCAGATCAAGGCGAAAAGCATTCTCACCAACCTTCTCAAGTATCCTAAAGAGTCCATACCTGATAGGTTTTAGCTTTTTACCTTCACCTTGCATCTTGTCCTTACTGATATATAGCTAGACTTGGTCTCCAACTTGAAAACTATGCTCCATCCGATGCTTATCATGCCTAGCCTTGTACTTGGCCTGGCTCTTTTCCAGCTGTTCCTGTACTGCCTGGTGGATCTCCTGGATCTGTTCAATGAACCTTGTTGCCTTGTCCACATCACTGTGTCTATCAACCATGGTATCTTTACCAAAGACAAAATCCAAAGGAGACCTTGGTATGAAACCAAAACAGGTCTCAAAAGGAGATCTCTATGTAGAAGAGTGTTTGGCTCTATTGTAAGCATGCTGCACATAGCACAAGAGCCCATCCCAAAGCTTAGGATGTTTACTGCAATATCCTCTCAGTAACTGAATCACCGTCCTGTTAACTACTTCTGTCTGGCCATCTGTTTGTGGATGAAAAGCTGTGCTTTTCTTTAATTTGGTGTCCATTAGTTCCCACAAACTGGACCAAAACCTTCCCACAAATCGGGTGTCTCAATCAGATACAATAGAAGTGGGTTATCCAAAATGAACCCATACATGTTCAAAGAATAATTTTGAAGTTTGTTCAGCTGTAATCTGTTTACTACAGGGTATCAAAATACACATTTTGCTGAACCTATCCACAATAACATATAGATAATCATGACCTTTCCTAGATTTAGGCAGTCCTCCAACGAAATCCATGGAAATGCTTTCCCAAGTGTTAGAAGGAACTGGCAAGGGAGTGTACAAGCCTAGTTTTCTATTGTTGGGCTTGCTTTTAGCACACACAACACATCCCTTTACATATCTAGAAACTGTCTCACTCATTTTTGGCCAATAGCAAAACCTTTGAATATGTGCAACTTTTTACTTACCCCAAAGTGACCTGATATCAGAGAAGTGTGTGCTTCCATAATTATCCTTGCTCTCTCAGTTTGTGGAATGCAGAGTTTCCCACAATGATATAAGAGTTGGTCCTTCACATGATAGTCCAATTCTTCTACTCTTTTTCCTTGACTCAAAGTTGCATATACATCTTTAAAGTCCATATCCTGAGCATATTGTTCTATGTAGCTTTCATGCAGCACAAAATTATGCTTAAGTAGGGTAGATGCATTTATAATCGGTTTAGATAACATGTATGCAACCTTGTTATGTATGCCCATTTTATATCTGACGACTAAATGAAACTGTTGTAGAAACCCCATCCATATGTAATGTCTTGAGTGCTGCAATTTAGTTTGGAAGTGTAGGTATTGAAGTGGTTGATGATCAGTATGTATTACTGTTTCTTTGCCCATTAAATAATGTCTCCATTTTTTCATACTCTGAACTAATGCATACAATTATTTATCATATGTAGGATAGTTAACTACTGCAGGATTAAAAGTCTTAGAATGATAACATATGGGTTTACCGTGCTGTGTCAACACTGCTCCCATGGCATAGTCACTGGCATCAGTTTGGAT